>CAJPIZ010001701.1:0-15725 GCA_905368565.1 Medioppia subpectinata | reverse complement strand
TTTCCGAGCAATTCTGACACTCTCTTTAACTACTCGTATTTGTTATCGACTTCTATGGGCGCCGTTACTAAGGCTCGGAATATATGTATTTATATATAAATTATTGGTTTTATTTTTTATAACTCTTAATTTTTTCATCTAAAATAACACTCGTTTACAAAAAATGGTTTAAATAAGTTTTCGCTTAATTAGAGAAACAAATATTTCTTATGAACTAATTTTAAATACACCAAAGAATCAGTAAATGGTTTCAATTCCTTCCCTCCAAGCCTTGACTGATAAGACAGAAGCGAGAGAAGCCTTGACAGTGAGGAGAGGGTTATATAAAGCTATGGTTATATCATTACAGTATAAACACCCGATTGTAACCCCATTTTATAACTCTAGACATAAGATAACAAAATACATTATAAGTTATATAATAAATATATTGCAGATAAGGCTAAAAATTGTCTTAATGTGATTCACAATTAACTTTTACTTGCAATTAAGTAAATATTTCATAAAATTTTCCAGAATTTCACTACAAATAAAAGCTTATCATTGAATAAGTGACATGATTTTTATAGTTTTAATTGTTGTTTAATAAGTGGGAGGTTTAATAGTGGTAATACTCATTAAATCATAAGTTAATATGAGTTTTAAAAAATCTATTGTTTAATGTATAAAATTGTAAAGGTAATTTACCATAGAGTAAAGTTAGTATAAATTATTGAATGATATACAGTATATTGAAACACTAATTATAAAAATATATTTATTTATAACATTAAGACAATAGTAAATGTCACGTAATTCTTACAACTGAATCGTATAGAATATATGAAAATTGCATAATTCCTTGTGTCTAATGCTTCGCAAATATGTTTTATTATTACACTATTTATTGTTTTTCCGATTTGTTTTTCAAAGCAAAATCTATTCATACAAATTGCTCGTTGAATAGTGAGTGATATAGAAATCATGTCAACTAAGCATCACATTCAGGAATAAATCAATTAAGGGATCAATAATTTTATGAAGAATTTATTGACATTTACATATAATGCTTATTTTTAGCATAAATATACTGTTTTCACTCATAACAGTGGTTAATTAAATTTTAAATTGCAATAATGTTTTACTCGTCCAAAGGTTTTGCTAAAAATAGCTTTCATTTGCAACTATTGTGAGAACAATACTAATCGCAAGTATTATCTCTTAATTTGTTAACAGTTTTTATAATTAACAAATTGATTATGAATTGTATTATTCTATGCATTCATTTGTGAAGACAATTGATATCAAAGTCCTTTTGCGCACAGAATATATTGTGATTTTAATAATAACGATAATTAGTTTTTAAATACCAATGAATAGAAAAATTGGTTTCTTTGTTAAATAAATTTAACATCGTTTTACTAATGGGTTCTACGAATAAAGCGGTTAAGAATATTCCGCAACTCTATTAGTGTAATATTCCGTTTGTGTTGAATATTTGGCATAAAAATTAGGCCTAAACTGCAAGGAATAGATCAAAATAGATTTGGTAGAACAGTTTTTGGAGACAAAAGCATTTTGGTAAACTGTGCCAACAAAATTAGTTAGTGCTCCCTCCAAGACACCCTATGCTGTTAGTGGCACTCAAGTGGTTATAATACAGTCATATTCTGCACACTATTTGAGCGATTCTGTAGCGAAAGTGTCGGATTCAGCGAAAGAGTATTCAGTAATAGAATTGTTTCTAAAATTAAAACAAAAAAAGTTGTGTCGAAATCCATGTTTGGCTTGAATTTAAGAATTAAATACAATTAAAGCATTTGAAACGCAAAATCGCTCTATGATTATGGTTTTTAAATAATCATAAAAAATAATAATTAGATTTAAAAATATATTACATTTGGTAGTCATTCGTCAAAATACAAAGAGATAAAAAATAAAATAAAATTTGATCAAAATATGTCTATTTTTAGATCACATTTATCAAGAATCCGGGATTTGTAATCACTTCAATAGTGAAAAAACACGGCAATGTTTCTGTAGAACTAAATACTGTTAACACTTTTTTGTGTTGCAAATAAGTTTTTGTAAATATTTATTCAAATTTACTTAATTGATAGGAAAAATAACAAAACACAAAACATCTAATTAACGCTTTAATTCAAACCCATCTCTTTTTTTTTAACCAATTAGGAGTGGAGAACTTGGATTCTGGTTGCGGAGTATACGCACCGGTATGTCATCTATCATATCAAGCATTTTATTTACATTAAAAATTAAACCCAAAAACTTGTTTCGCATACCAATGAAAGGACGCCGAGTCGTACACTCTGTTCGCTGAGCTGTTCAATCCGGTGATTGAGGACTATCACGAAGGCTTCAAGTCTACTGACAAACACCCGCAGACCGACTTCGGCGATCTCAACACTCTGGTTAACGTCGACCCCAACAACGAGTTTGTCATCTCTACTCGTGTCCGATGCGGTCGCAGTCTTCAGGGCTATCCATTCAACCCATGCCTAACCCAAGCGGTCGGTTACGAGATTCAAGTTTTCGTGCGACAAATTATAATTATTTTTTTGTATCCAAACAGCAATACCAAGAGATGGAGGACAAAGTGAAGGGTCAGTTGACTACTTTGAGCGGCGACTTGAAGGGCACTTACTTTCCGCTCACCGGAATGGATAAGAAGACTCAACAGCAGCTCATCGACGATCACTTCCTCTTCAAGGAAGGCGACAGGTATTAAACAGATGTCATATTTTAAAGTTTTTTGTGGTAAAACTAATTGTTTATATTAAATATAACAGATTCCTTCAGGCTGCTAACGCGTGCCGATACTGGCCGACTGGTCGGGGCATCTATCACAACGACGCCAAGACTTTCCTCGTTTGGATCAACGAAGAGGGTATGCATTGAAACACACATTGCGATTGAAAGACACAAATTAAACGCTACCAAAACTCACTGATTTGCAGATCACTTGCGTATCATTAGTATGCAAAAGGGCGGTGACTTGAAGGAGATCTTCACCCGTTTGGTGACAGCCGTGAAGACCATCGAAGCGAAGATTCCGTTCTCGCGAGACAATCGTTTGGGTTTCTTGACGTTCTGTCCGACCAATTTGGGCACTACTATCAGAGCCAGTGTTCACATCAATTTGCCTAAACTGGCCGCCGATCGCAAGAAGCTGGAAGAGGTGGCCGGCAAATACAACCTCCAGGTCAGAGGCACTCGCGGTGAGCACACCGAGAGCGAGGGCGGCGTCTATGACATCAGTAACAAACGCCGTATGGGTTTGACTGAATACCAGGCCGTGCGGGAGATGCAGGACGGCATCCTCGAGCTCATCAAAATCGAGAAATCCCTCTAAACCTCTTCGGCTAACACTTCTTCTCCGACAAAAACCAAATCAATATATATTAAGCGCTCTATAATTCTATATATAAGTCAACGATACTTTTGCTTTCAATTATTTTTAGTCACAAATCACACGAAACAAAAAGGTTTACAAAAAAGAAAAGGAAACTTAAGTCAATAACTCCGGTGCCATCGATTGAATTGAAAATATTTCATTTCAATTACTATTAATTATTAATTTTTATGATATATTTTATTCTTAATTGTGATTAGATTTGTTGATTCAGCAGATTATGCACTGAATATCTGATATTTGTTTTTTTCAGTCATAATTCTTGCGTCGATTCTTATTATATTCAAAGTTTTAAATGAAAAGGAAATTCTAGTCTAATATTCTGTTAATGAAAAACAAGAAATCAAACCAAAGTTATTGTTATCAGAAATATAAGGAAAATTGTTTTGTTTTTAAATCACATGTTTATTCGCTTTGGATAAACATTAGTTAATTGATTGATTGTTAAGACACTTATTGTTCACATTTGCATCAATCGTTTTATTGGGATTTTAAAGATTTTAATGACTATTAAATCATAATATATATTATAGAAGTTAATTAATTATTCAATTTTAGCTCATTTTAGGTCACAAATTAGATTTTAAGTGATATAAATTCATAATAAATATAAAATTCATTTTTAATTATATTAAAGTTAATGTTAAGACACACTCATTGATTGTAAGTTAAGTTTTACTGTTATTTCAAATTATAAATTGTTAATCAAATGAATGAAAATTATTTTAAAAGCATGATATGATATTATAATGTGATTATTATTAATGGCATTCATTGTTATTTCAAAATTTAAAGTTAAGTTTGGAGACAATTATATGGAAATTGAAAGAAATGTAGAATAAAATTAAAATTATAGAAAAAAATATTGATTATTGTGTAATTATTTTGACTGTTTTACAATTTAGTTGTTTCAGTGTTTTATTACTTGTACCTGTATTTGTACTAACAGTGTTATAAATTGATTGTCACCTCTTCGGTATTGCCGGATAAAATTAGTTAACAAAAACAATCGGCAATTATTGATACATACCATTAGGTTTAAGGCTCACAATAAACTCAAAATATGACATATTTTCTCGATTTTAGCATATTTTGAGAAAACTGCCGTAAATTATGCCCAAAATTATAAAAATATTGCCGAAAACATGTTATTCGATGTTTTCATATACTTGTAAAAATATAGCATTTTTAAATTGTAGATTTACGGTATAAATTGATTATAAATTAATCATTTCTACGCCCATATCTGGTACGGCAGCTAAATATTTAAAGTTTAAAATCATAATCACATCATTTCGACCATAACTTTGCCATCAATTTATATCTCATATTAATTACATTTAAATAAAACTATTTATGAATTATAGAGATTTGATATAATCTCATCTCAGATCTCATAGATCTCAATACATCTCAGATTAAGAGTTTAGGAATTTGTTTCACATTAAAACAACTCAAACGAAACCATTTATTAAAACTTCAAAATAAAATCATTTCAAAATTACAAATATAGATAACAATTAGGGTATAAATATAATGAATACATGTGTATATAAACTGTGCCTTCATTTGCCTTTCATTGTAATGAATTTGAACTGAAGATCATATACACGAACGGAAGCGTTACTCTTCTCGTCGTAATCGACCCAATCGTTGTCCTCGAGGTTCACGTCATCGAAAGCGGTGCCACTGTCTGTGCCCTCGCAGACGAACCCAATCCTCGGCGAGTAGTCGATGATTGAGAGACCCCTGCAGTCAAAGGCGGCGATTGTCTTAAATGTATTCGAGTCTTCATTAGTGTATTTCGATATCATATCCGATAAGATGTCTAACGGTTTGGGAAACACATCTCAAATCAAAACACTATAAGACAGCGAATCGTGACTTCAATTACCGACAGAACAATCACGTGAACACATCTTGCATTTGGTCACCAGATGTGCCTCACCTTTGCTGCCCTTCATCGGGAATGTCTCCTATAGTGTACATAATAGCGACCAAATAGTGTACAACTCGTTATAATCAACAATCAATTCACTATATATTCTCACAATAGTGTACCTCAAGTGACAAATACATCCATTTATCGGACTCTTCGCCACAATTATTGCATTTAAACTATAAATAGATATGAAATAAATGGTTAAATACCAATACAATTATCTCTTTCGTGGCTAACCTTTAGATACCATCGAAAGTCATCGCCATTTGGTCTCAAATTTGTCACATTTTCCAGAATGGCTTTCATCTGAAGAGCCGTCTTCTGCAGAGAAGATAATGTCATTTTGTATAACAATTATAGCATTCATTTAAAATCATACCATTGTTTATGTGTGGATGTGTTGGAAGTGTTGACAACACTTAAGCAAACGTGCATTCAATGCATTCAATCATTGTATGCATGTATTGAACGCATGCGTTGTCATCACAAGTGCTGACAAAGTGAACGCATTTTGAATTGGTTTTACTTTTTACACATTTTCCATACATTTGTTGTTTTGATTGCATTTTATTAATCATTGATTGATTGATAAATTGATAACAATATGAGAGGATTATTAAGTATTGAAGAGTTGACTCATTTGATGAGTGGTTTCTCAATCGATAGGTCAGTGTTTTTCATCGCAACACTTATTATGAGTTAATTGATTAAAATTTATTATTTGATTGTTAGACACATATTTGAAATTTGGACACAAGAAACGGATCCACAACAACAACGATCAATAGTAATGACCCATTTTGGCGGTACATATCTTCTCATTGAGGAGATAAACACATATCTCTCACGATGTCTGGCATCGGAAGACTTTCCGGATCCGTAAGTAACGCTTAAACAATACTTTGAATTTCATTGAAAATGCATTACAAATGCGACAAATAGTGTATCAAATGGTAAAGAATGTGTTGAGTCTCACCTCTCCCTCTGGGCCTCCCTTTCCCTTCCCTTTCTTGCCTTTCGGTCCCTTCACTGAAGGCATCGCTATTTCGGTCTCTTCTTTAGGCATGTCTTGCAGTTTCTGGAGAAACATCTTCTCGAGAGTCTGTGCCATAAGAACGACGTCTTCTCCGGGTTTGTTATACACATAACAGTTGGTAAACATTGTTTCGGTGTTGTTTGCCGTCCGGCGGGACGACCGGCGGCTGTACGACACCGTTGACCGGCTCTAAACCCGACGGCTCTGTCGTTCGGTCCGCGGCCTCAGCCTTGGGAACGACGGCCAGAGCTGACGACAGCTTAGGCGCCGCCACAGACGAAGACATACTGTCTTTCTGTGGTTGCGTTGAGTTATAGTTAGTATTGTTTTGGTGTTGCGTTGCAATCGTCGGGTGAGTCGACGTATTGAGCGGCAGATTAGGTGCGGACACAAACCCTCTGACTATGTTGTGTGCACTTCCCTCTTGAGGTCCGCCCATCCTATGGACACAATCAACACATGAATGCATTGGACAGTCAAGTGGTGGTCAATCATACCTGTCCTCCATTTAAACAAATCGATAGATTTGCTATGGATTTAAGCCCACAATCGCTCGTCCCATACATTAACCACAGATTGTGTTTAACATTCAATTAGATTTGTGCTCAAAACTAACATCACTTATCCATTGATACCATTAGACACTTTCAAAACATGAAGGTTGCGATCGAATGTGTGGCCCAAATACGCCGTCACTACTTAGAAGCCAGAGATATTGCGGTGAAAATGCGTGATGTGATCAGAGAATTGACTAAATTTAAACAACGCTTAACTCACGAGGAAAGTCCGTATCGCAAACTCTTGGGAAATGATGTCTTCACACAAATCTTCGGGTATTTATTAAGTAATCAATTATTGTTATATTAATCAATGGTTATGCGATAGAAGTGATGGCAGCGATGGCAGTGATGGCGGCATTTATAAAAGATTGGTCACACGATTAGAGAACGAGATGAGTGATCGAGGCGTTCAATCATCGAGTTTGCAGTAGACTTAATGTCGATTGATTTGATTTGAAATTACGAAAAAGTTTTTATTAATTCAAAATTTGTTTTCTCTTTTCTTTTGTAAAACAATCTCTAAATCATAGAAAACTTAAGTTTTTTGTTCATTTAAATAGAAGTCTTATTGTCTAATAAATTGAAATCTTGTTTGATTTGATTTGGACTTAACTTCAATCCAATCAAAATATTGTCATAAACAACGGCATCAATTGATGGCCAAAACATTTTCAAATGCAATGAATTTAGATTCAATGCAAATACGCTATAATTTGTATTGATTTCATTCAATAAAATAAAGAAAGACAACAATATTTAATGACTTGTTTTAATGGTTTTATATACTCATTGAATAACAGAATATAATTTATGACAGAATATAATCTGTAGTTTACATGAAATGAAAGCTAAAAATCGATTTTTTGACGTCAAAGGGATTCACAAATAATAATAATAATAATGGTATAGAAGTCATACATTTCATGCCATTTATTTATTCAATTCCTTCGAGTTTACACTACTTTCTGATGACATTATAAACAAAAATCTAAAAATAAATTATTCATACATTTTGTACCATTCATTCATTCATTCATTAAATTCTGTGTCTCTATATCTGAAACAAAACTAATATTTTAAATGCATTTCTGTAATAATTTATAAGTAACAGAATATTCTGGATGTGTTAAAAGTATGAACACGAAAATAATGTTATAATTTATAACTTACTATACAGTACTACAGTACAATTTATAACTTACTATACTGTAATATCTGTTTAATAACAATTCGACTAAATGTGTTTGCAATAGGAATTTATGTGAATACAGTATATCCGCAAACCTCTTGAAAAAAATGCTCGCCTTTTATGACACAAACTGATAGATTCTGCTATAATATGACTGAATAACGTTATAATTGTGTTTATTTTAGACAAGAGAGCAATTAAAGTGAAGGTTAAGTTAAACCCAATGCACTAAATAGGGTGAGTTTAATGTTAGAATAGCAATGAAAGTAAATTGCATCTAAAACTAATGCAGGTATGGGTGAAAAGTGCATAAATGATTAGATAAGAATATCATATAATTTTAACAATAGATCACACAAAACTCAATGAACGTGATCAGTACAACTCGGACTACAAATTGAACATGAACCATTCAATGTTGTGCAACAGTGACTTAAATGCACTAAATTGCTGTAATCTTTACAATCACGTAAAATTGTTTTTTCAACAATGTGATATTTTTTTGTAATTGAGTTAAGCTTTTGCATCAGATTTTAATGCAAATAATCCCCGCATTAACACATTTTTGATGTGATATTTAGCGCTATTTTCACACAACTATGTGATACTCAACACTTTCACTAACATTTGTAAAATAAAACACAGTATACTATGAGTTACCAATTAATTGATTAAACCAAAAACTTTGTCAAACAATGTTACAAAACAATGTACATCGCTTTGTTAGACTTTGTAATACCTATTAATGTTTTTACGATAAGATTTACCACGAGTTTGAGTATCCAAACGAAAAAACTCTACACTGTTTTATTGATTACCACTCATTACTCTATATATTCCACACAGAATTGCTGAGTATTTCATGACTGCATTTTTCAATGCATTACTTCATTACAGAAACAACTCTTCACTCAAACACTTCTCTTTTATAATTTTCGGTCACTTTTTGAAGTGATTTGTATTTCTAATATAATTTTGTTTGTTTAGTGAATCTTTAAACGTGTTTTCATATCATGTCTAATAAGACAAGTAGTGATGGGTCAGTATTTATCACATTGTTTTCAATACACAATTGATTGTGATTTGTTTGATGAAAAATTAATTAATTGATGACCTTTTGGTATATTTAGTGATAAGAAAAAAGACAAAAAAGATGATAAAGAGGCAGAGGATGGGGAGGAGAAGAGAGCACCGACGGGATTCTTCAAACTGGTTTGCATTTAATTTATTCGTTGCTATTATTCTGTACTCCATATTCTGGCCTTAGATTCTGTGAATTATTTATTTTATTAGTTGTTTGTCTAAAACCTTGAAACAAATAACAATGTTTATTAGTTTTATCGCAAGAGTATACACACAAAATAATTGAAATTCTTATTAATGATTAAAAAAAATTATAATTAGAGATTATAGATTATTATTATTTACAAAACCAACTATTTATGCAGTTGTTATGCTTATAATTAATTTTTTATGTAAAAATGAATATTAAAATTGATTTCCCGTACATACGAATAGTTTGCCTATGCGTCAGGAATGGACAAAATGTGGATATTTATCGGTACGCTATTCTCGATAGCAATTGGTGCCGGACTGCCGGCACTTATGATTTTTATGGGAGAACTGACCGACACTTTTGTTGAGTACGAGATATACAATCAGTTATACAAATGGAAAACCGGTGACTTTTACGAGAAGAATTTGACACAAATACACGACAAAACACAATTCCTCGACATTATATTTAAAGAGTTTCCGCTCATGGATTTGGAAGTGATTCAGATTCGGCTCAAATTGTCAAACGATTCATTCGCCGAAGCACTCAATCGGACCGTATTTTTTAAACACAAAGACTTTGAGGACGTTTTTATAACTGAATCCTACTTTTGGAGTTATATGATGTTAGGCGTAGGCTTTGCTTTCTTGGTGTGCGGTTATGTAATGGTCGCGACGTTCAGCACTGCGGCCAACAATCAGGCACAACGCATACGGATATTATTCTTCAGATCAATTCTTAGACAAGATATCAGTTGGTTTGACACAAAGACGTCGGGAGATTTCGCCACCAAAGTGACCGCGTATGTTTTCACTAGATTTATGGCATTATTGTCATATATTATTTTTATTAACTTTATTATAATATTGAGATTATAAATTATAATTGCGTAATAGTATTATAAAATACAATTAATTAAAAATGTTTTATTTATCGTTTTATTAGTGATTTGGACAAACTTCAAGAGGGAGTCGGAGATAAGGTTTGTATTCTTTGTCTAATTATTTGTTACTATAAACTAATGGTCTTCTAATACAAAGATTAATTACAAAAACAATTTGTAGTTTAGATTTATTGCATAAAAATTTTAATAACTTTGGATAAAATATTAAAATATTTAAACATAAACTTGTTGTAAAATTATAAGTAATTTATCTAATTTACTGAATTGTGTGCTCCCTCCATGATTAGGTGGCTCTCTGTATATTCTCATTCTCAACGGTGTTGTGTTCGTTGGGAACCGCTTTCTATTATGGATGGGAACTTACATTAGTTATACTGTCCGTCACACCTGTCCTCATCATTTCATTCAGTATTATAGCAAAGGTTTGTCTAATTTACTAATTCTTGTTAACTTTAGATATACTTTCAGGTAAAATAATAAATCAATTTTGTGTTTGTTTGTCAACCAAACAGATTCAGGCGCGCTATTCAACCACAGAAGCGGATTCTTATGGCAAAGCGGGTGCTGTGGCTGAAGAGGTGTTGGGCGCCATTAGGACTGTCTATGCATTCGATGGACAACAGAAAGAGATTCTGAGATACGACAAGAATTTAGAGCCGGCGAAGAAAAGCGGAGTCCGGCGGACACTATTCACTGGTCTGGGACTGGGAATGATGTGGTTATGTATTTACTGTAGTTATGGTCTGGCCTTTTGGTATGGCGTCAAACTGATTGTGCGATCGGTTGAGGAGAACAACCATAAGTATGAGGCGAGCACTATGTTAATTGTCTTCTTTACGGTATTGATGGGCACCTTCAGCATCGGTCAGACAACACCCTATTTCGAGGCCTTCGCTCAGGCGAGAGGTGCGGCCGCTCTTATATTTGAAGTGATTGAACGCAAACCAGAGATCGACAGCAGTTCCGAAACCGGAGAACGGATTAAAGACTTGAAGGGAAGGGTAGATATAAGGAGCGCACACTTCAGTTATCCCGCCAGAGCTGATGTGACAGTACTGAACGGACTGAGCCTATCGGTAGAGCCCGGACAGACTGTAGCTCTGGTCGGCCCGAGTGGTTGCGGTAAGAGTACAGTCATTCAACTCATTCAACGATTCTATGACGTGAGTGACGGACAGGTGTTAATCGACGGCAAAGATATCAAAAGTTTGAACATCGGATGGCTTAGAGATCACATCGGAGTCGTGGGTCAGGAACCGGTTCTCTTCGGCTGTTCAATAGCCGAGAATATAAAACTGGGTTACAGTCGAGCCAATCAACCGGACATAGAGTCGGCCGCAGTCGACGCCAATGCCTTTGATTTTATACAACGATTGCCCCAAAAGTTCCAGACTTTGGTCGGCGAAAGAGGATCTCAACTGTCCGGCGGTCAGAAGCAACGGATAGCCATCGCCAGAGCTTTAGTGAGGAAACCGAAAATATTACTTCTGGACGAATCTACCAGTGCTTTGGATACGCAAAGCGAGTCCATAGTTCAGGCGGCACTCGATAGGGCCAGTATTGGGAGAACCACTTTCATTGTCGCCCACAGACTGTCAACCATTAGATACGCGGATAAGATATTTGTGATAAACGGCGGTAAAGTGGATGAAGTGGGCAGTCATGCGGAACTCATGGCTACCGAAGGCTTGTATTATAATTTAGTTAAAAGACAACAACAAAAAGAAGACGAGAACGAGACGATTGAGACCGAAGCGGATGCGACGGTAGTGACCAACGGAGTCGTTAAGCCAGAGCTCATCCGCGCCTTCAGTATTGAGAGCCGTCGGAGTGAAGACATAGATCTGCGCCGAAAATCAAGTGTTGCCATCAAAGAGAAGAAGGAGTCGCCCTCATTGGTCCGATTGTTTGGTTTACTGAAACCGGATAAATATCTCATATTATTAGGAAGTGTTATGGCATTCCTTATGGGTCTAACAATACCCGCCTTTTCCATCGTTTTTGGCGAAATCCTCGGAACACTATCTCAAGGCTCGACCGATAAGATCCAGAAGGATGTGCTCTTGTATTCAATGTGTTTCGTAGCGATGGGTATCGGCACATCAATCGCTGCATTTCTACAGGTATTCAATGAAATCTATGCTATTTTTGAAGAAATAAAAGTAAATTTATATATTTTATGATTTAATTGCAAAGATTTATATGTTTGGCATTTGCGGCGAACGGTTAACAATGAGACTCAGAAAAATGGTATTCACAACAATGTTGAAGCAGGAGGTGTCGTGGTTTGATGAGCGCGACAACAGTACGGGTGCTCTTTGCTCCAGACTATCGGCAGATGCGTCCAGCGTTCAGGGCGTAAGACATTATGCAATTGTTTAATGAATTACTAAAACTTAACGAATCATTCGATAGGCCGCCGGTTCCCGATTATCTACTCTTTGTCAGGCGGTGTCCACTTTGGGCGCCGGTGTTGTACTGGCGCTGTACTACAGTTGGAAGTTAGGACTCGTTATAATCTGTTTCATACCTTTGGTGATCGCATCCACTTATTTCCAAATGAAAATAATTAGCGGACAAATCACTAAAGATAAAAAGTCACGGGAAGACGCCTCATCGGTCAGTGCATCTAAAATACAATAACATTTACTGTAATTTTTACAATATATTTTTTATTACATGAATAGATTGCTGTGGAAGCCATCAGTAGTATCCGAACGGTTGCATCCCTTCATCAGGAAAATGCTTTTATCGACAATTATAGCAACGCTTTGGAGAAACAGTTTAAAAAGTCCAAAATCCGGGCACATCTCAGAGGAATAACCTTTGGTATCGCCCAAAGTATGGGTAACTTCTCCTATGCTATCGCTCTTCTCTACGGCAGTAAACTTATTGTCGATCAGGAACTCAATTACGGCGATCTCTTTAAGTATGCTTTTGTTACCAAATGATTATCACATAAAGATTGAGTTAACTCTAATTTTAAAAACTTTTCAGGAGTGTTGAAGCCGTCATATTTGGTACAGCAATGGTTGGTCAGGCAGTGGGTAAGCGATGATAAAGCGAAGATTCGTTGACATAATTAAACAATTTTGCATTGAAAACTTTGTATAGCATTCGCGCCGGACTATCAAAAGGGTAGAGTAGCGGCCGTTCATATATTCAAACTGTTGGACAGAATGCCTAAAATACTGGTCAATGCCTTAACGGGAGATAAGCCAACAAAATGCGAGGGAAACGTTAGATTCAATGATTTGCAGTTCACTTACCCGACCCGACGTAATGTGAAGGTATTGCGAGGCCTTAGCTTTGATGTGCAAAAGGGACAGACAGTAGCACTGGTGGGCTCGAGTGGTTGCGGGAAGAGTACAATCATTCAACTCATACAACGATTCTATGACACCGACGGCGGAGAAGTTGTAAGCATTTATNCTAATGTGAAGGTATTGCGAGGCCTTAGCTTTGATGTGCAAAAGGGACAGACAGTAGCACTGGTGGGCTCGAGTGGTTGCGGGAAGAGTACAATCATTCAACTCATACAACGATTCTATGACACCGACGGCGGAGAAGTTGTAAGCATTTATTTGTTGAATACAATTGAATTGTTGAACTCATCAATCCCAATTATCTCAATGCTTTAGTATTTAAAATAATATAATTTTAATTATATAATAATATTAATGAAAAAATTTATTTCCAGAGTTTAGATAACAATAATATCGTAAATCTGAATATTCCATGGCTTCGACGAAAGTTGGGAATTGTATCCCAAGAGCCGGTGCTCTTTGGCTACAGTATAGCCGAGAATATAGCGTACGGAGACAACGATCGCAAAGTGGAGTTAAATGAGATCATAAGGGCCTCAGAGAAGGCAAACATTCATTCATTTATAAAATCACTGCCAATGGGTTACGACACACCCGTCGGCGATAAAGGGACTCAACTTAGTGGCGGTCAGAAGCAGAGGATAGCCATCGCGCGGGCGCTGATCCGCGACCCGGAAATACTACTGCTAGACGAGGCCACCAGTGCTCTCGACGCCGAGAGCGAAAAGGTTTGTCTTCATTTAGTATATGATTTAGTATCATTTAGTAATACTGTATTTGTATCTAACACTGAATGGCAACTTAACAGGTAGTACAGGACGCTCTGGACGAGGCCCGGGAGGGCAGGACCTGTATTGTGATCGCTCACAGACTGTCGACTAATGTGTTGCGGCTGTTTTATCAACAGCAGTTATTTCCTTTCCATGTCGAAGAGGGCAGTCATCACGAGTTGATCGCCAAAAGAGGCGCTTATTATGACTTATATAACGTCCAAAGTTCTGTCCATTAGAATCAATAGTGAAATGAAACGCCTATTTATCTAATAATTTATTGCAATTTTTCTGATTTCGTGAGAAAACTATATTTTTTTTGTTAAAAAATTAACAAAACTGTTACCAGTATTTAACGCTTTTTACAGCGCTTTCATTACACAATCATTACTTTCATTATATAAATTTAAAAATTATATATATTTTTAAAATCATTTGATTCAAAATCAGTGTTATATATAAATCAATGTAAAGACATTTCGCACAACAAAACTAATGTATTTTTTCATTTAATAAAAATATTTTTTGTCAAAAACAACAAACCGTTTGTTCAAAATCTTCTTATCGATGGCTTAGACTGAGAGCCTCTTTGATGGAGTCTTCGCTGATATTCTTGGCGTGAGATCTTCTCGACCAGAGATCTGAACTTGAAATCGTTGGGCTATTCATAATATACACTATTATTGTATATTTTATAAAATAACATAATTCAAACATAAAACTAAATGCTTGTTATTAATCATTTCATTTAATTATGTTAACTATACTCTCAACGCCGAGAGTATTCACACATTAAAATTTAGATAAATTTTCATGAGTACTAATTTATTGGTTACCAATATTTAATAAATACATTGCAACATATTTTCAAAAATTAGTTAACTAGTCACTAAATATTTTGTCATTATATCTGATGGAAAATTAATATATTTAGTCTGTTATAAGTAACAGAATATTCAGTATATTGTTTAATACTTTTTAAACAACAAATAATAACACATTATTAATTTTTGTTTAATAACAGTTCCATGTTATAAAATTAAACAATAAAATATATTTTAAAATTTGTATAAATATATCAAACTTTTTTGAAATTCTGTACGTTTTTATGACTTTTATTTAACAATAAGCAACAATGGACTGAATATAACTTTATAATTGGGTTACCTTTAGTCAGGAGATCAAATTGAAGGTTGAGATAAACCTAAAGCACTGCATACTATGTTTAATGTTTAAAAAACAATAAAAGTAAATATCAGTCAAAAATTATCCAGGTATAAGAAGAAAATACAACTGATTAGATAACCATA
>CAJPIZ010001700.1:0-15726 GCA_905368565.1 Medioppia subpectinata | reverse complement strand
CCCAAGTTTGAAAAATATCTTCCAGGAAAATAGTTTTGCGCCGGAAAATTCTTTATATTCCTTAAAATTGGGAAAATAAGACAAAAATGTGGTCAAACGATGACCAATCGGTGAATATAAATACTTTTATCGTATTTATTACATGTGCCCTAACATGTTTAAACATAATAGAGAGGAAGATTTGGTAAAATCTATTTAATTAATTTAATTTAAATCAATTTGTAAATTATTTTTAAATCAAAATTTGATAATTGCGCTCAAATGATCACGTAATGCTATATGAGTGACAATCAATTCTTTCTTATTCATCACAAACATTATAAAAGTAATTGACTACTATTTTAAATAAGATTATTTTTATAAATTTTTATACTTTTAAAACCATTTATACATAAAAATACTTAAAATATTCAAAATTATTAAAAATATTTTCCCCTTGTTCGGCATTTCCCTAATTCACTTTTTATTTTCCGTAGTTTCCCTCTATTTTCCGTCTCGGCAACATGGGAATCAATGGAATTTTGAAAATCTGCCGTTCATTAATTATTTTATATGTCAACTATTAGTTTATTATAAATTCTTATTACAATGTTCAATTTTAACATGTTTTGCGGCAGGGCAAACTTATCTAATGAAAATAATTGCATAAATTATTAATCTAATAATTTGGCAATTGGTAGTTATACGATATTATGTAAGTAATAAAATGCAAACAAATATTTGTTATTAAAACGGCAGTTGAATTACAAAAATTTGTGTGTAGGTTATGGAGCAATATGTTCAAGAAATCACATCGATATACATTTATAATAATTTTAAAGCATATAATTTTAATACATGAAAAATGTTTAATCTGGGTCAATTTTGCTACAACGGCAGTTTATTTAATGAAAATGATATAAGTAATAATCCTAATAATTTAGCAATTGGTGCTTTTCCTTATGAAGTAATACTAATCCTTAATAATAAAAATTAAATGATTGACTATATTTATTTAAATCAAGGTTTCAAAGAAATTTAACAATTCTATAACGATTTGTACCAGGAGCATCTTTTTCATTAAAATTCTTGAAAAGCTTAAATACAAGTATATTTTATAGAAATTAGTTAATATTTTAAAAATTAATGCCAATTATTAATGCTTAATAAGTTTAAGCATAAGCGTTGCCGACAGTGCTAGCGGTGGTGTGCTTTGGCCTAACGGATCATGGTCAGGAGTTATTGGACTCATTTATAATAAGGCAAAATTATAGATTTTACAAAATTGTATTGTATTTAAATTATAAATTATATTTATAAACCCCTCAAAGAGGGCTGACTTTCTTACAGTTGTCTTTACTCACGACAAGTTTAGGGCTCAAGTGTTGGATTATATACTACTGATGGACGGGGGGGTCCAGACTATCATTACTCGGATGTCCGTCATATGAAGGATACCAAAACATATTCTCAATTATAACTTATTTCGATATTAATGTTTGGATTTTAATTATTTTATTATTAGTATTAATCCTTTCATTCACTTATCAAACAATTACCAAATTATCTGAAAGGCTTTATGTAGTAATTGATTGCTTTACTATGTTTTTAGGCAGAGGTATCTAACATTTTAATTAAATTTTGCATACAATCATTACTTATGTAAATGAATATTTATTATTTATTTTATATTCAGCAATTAAACTAACGAGATACAATTGGATTATTAATTATTTATTAATTTTCTGGCTGTTGTTATCATTAATAATGATTTCGTTAATTCAGGACATTATGTATTCAATAATTGTATCAAAAAAGATGCATAAAATTGAAACAATTAATGAATTATATAATGAAAAGTCTGTTCGCATTATAACCATCGCTAATTCATATACTGAACGGACATTAACCAAGGTGATTATAATAATGAAAACTTTAATAATGATAATAAATTTTAGATATGAACAGAAATTCAAATTTCCGGAAACAAGATTACGGCCCATAATTTATAGAAAGTTTTTTACAATAAATACAATTCACAGACTATTGGATGCAAAACATGTTATAATAAATTCAAATTACCTTATTAACCTTCTCTACGATCACTACAAACAATACCCATTAATTAAATCATCACTTAATGATAAGTCATATCAAGTTAGTTATGTTTTAGGCAAACATCTGCATCCAATCAAAAGAAATAGATTGGTCAAATTGTATGTAAATTTTCAGCATCATAAATGAATAAATTAATACATATTTTTATTATAATTATTTAAATATTATTTAGGGTTAAGTCTATGTATTCCTATGGTTTGTTTGAATACTCTCCACAAAATGAAGTCTTTTCTAATATACGATTAAATGCTATAAAATATGGCGTAAATAACAGAGAATTAATTTCAATTGATTTTCAAAATAACGTTTTTAATGAATTAGTGTTTGAAAACATTAGGCCAGCATTTACTGTATTATTGTTGGGATCAATATTTTCATTAATAGTTATATTTTGTGAATTAATTTTTACATTTATTTATCCAGTTATTTTATAAAAATTTTGCTACTGTAAATAATTTTACTTGTTAATTATACATGTTTGCCCATTGGGCCTACTTTGTTATCACATATGAATATTATTCATTGTTCATTTATTACATAGTAACAAATATAATTTATACCATTGTTCAATGTGATTTTACTTTTTTCATCTCTAAACATTATTATTAAAATAATTATATTCAATTATTGTTAATTATTATTATTAATACATTTGTAAATTATTATGTGCTTATAATGTACCAATATAAAAATGAATTCATTTAAAATTATTTTGTATAAATTTTTTATAAAACCACCTTCAATTTTTATCATATATTAATATTTGTACTTCAATTAGAAATAATTACAAATCAATAACATTTAATATATGCAATATTATTATTCATTTTGTGTGCATATTATAAATAATGTATACTTTATTAATATGAGATATTTCACGAAATATTGTTATAATTAATTTTTATTGATTGTTGATTGTAATTTTTTTTATTACAAATAAATTATATACGTTAGTACTAAAAATGTTGGAATTCAGTAAATTTTGTTCCAGGCGAAATTTATCTATTGATTATAACTTAAATAATGACGATAATTATGTTCTAATTGGCATCTATCCTAATGAAGTACGTATACTATGTAATAATTATAACGTAAATAAAACAAGCAACTTATTTATTTAATAAAGGTGATAAAGAAATTAAACAATTCTGTGGTGTTTTGTGTGAGAAATCTATTTTTATTTACGATTCTTGAAAGGAATTATAAACTCAAGTAATATTTATTTAAAATAAACTATTTTCATAATATAACTAATATTTATATAGTTTAAGAGTAAGCATCGCCGACAGTAATACCGGGGGTAAACTCAGGCCTAATGGATCTTGGACTGGGGCAGTAGGTTTAATTTATAATAAGGTAAAATTGTATTAATGTTATTCATAAATAACATAAAATCATTAAAATTAAAAAATGTTTACAAACCACTTAAAGAGGGCCGACTTTATTACTACAACATTTACTTACGACGAGTCCAGGGCTCAAGTGTTGGACTATATATTACTGATGGACAGGGGGTCCAGACTATCACTACTCGGATGTCCCGCATATGAAAGCAATCAAAATATATTATCATTATTTACTTACTTTAATTATGATGTTTGGATTATATTTATGTTATTATTAATAATAATCTTTTTATTCACTAATCAAATGTTAAATAAACGAGGAGAAAAAATTTTAATATTATTTGACTGTTTTATCATGTTTTTAGGCAAAGGTAAAGGCACTTTATAATATAATATTTCATTGTTTTTATAATTAATTAATTGTAAATTAACTATAATTATTTTTCAGCGACTAATATACAGCGATATAACGGAAATTATTTAATAATCTGTTGGATATTATTGTCATTTATAATAATATCATTGATTCAGAATTTAATGTATTCAATAATGGTGTCAAAAAAGTTGCATAAAATTGAAACAATTAGTGAATTATACAATGAGAAATCAATTCGTATTATAACTATTAGCAATTCATACAGTGAACGGACTTTAAGAAATGTAAAACATCTTAATTTTAATATATTTTAAATGTATTTACTTTCTATTAAATAGGTTTACAATTTTCCGGACACTCGACTACTGTCCATACCTTATGGCAATTTTTTTACACCAAATACAGTACACAGACTATTGGATACAAAACATGTTATCATTCATTCAAATAAAATGATTGACGATCTCTACGACCACTACAAACAATACCCATTGATTAGATCATCACTTAATGATATCTCATTTCAAGACAGTTATGTTTTAAGCAAGCATTTAAATCCAACTTTTTCTTTGTACGACTAATTATACATACATATTATTAATTTATATGTATTTTAATTTTTAATAATTAATAAAAATGAATAAATCCTAATTTAGGAACGTAAGAATACCAGACAAATTTATAATGGGCCAAAATGAAGTCGTTTATAATTTACAAATAAATGCTTTGAAATACGGTATAAATTATAGTGAATTGATTTCTATTGAATCGCAAAATAATGCTTTCAATGCATTAAATTTTAATACATTTAAGAAAGCATTTATTTTATTATTGTTTGGATCAATATTTTCATTACTGATATTACTTTGTGAAATAATTTTCCCATTAATTTATTCATTTATTTTGTAAACAATTAGTTAACCAATAAATAATATAAAATTTCATTTTAAACACTTATTGTATATTTAATTAAAATTAAAAATATATTTATGCCAATGTTAATACTCTGTAATTTATTAATCTGGTTTAATCTATTCAAAAACAATTATAATCTTTATATTGTAAATATGAGTTATTTTACCTATACTGTAATAATTGCAAAAATTAATTCATTGTATATATAAATTCATGATATTTTCAAGTTACTTTATTTACTCTAGTACAGACTAGTAACTAGTCAATAATTAATCATTTTTATCATGTTGTAATAATTATGACATTACTAGTTATTGTTATTTACAGTATATGTTTACCTCGTTATAAATTTTTTAGTGTAGTTAGTTTTAAGTAATATAAATTGTGATTTAACATTAACAAATTCAAATCTGGTAAGTTGTATAGTGATATCTTTGATAAGTTTTTACAACAACAATAATTAATTAGATGAATATAATTTTTATTTTTAATATCAATAAAATACAGTTTAATTACTATAAATTATACAGTATTTGCAGCATGAGATATATGACAATAATTATAAAGTATAAAATTAATACTTAAATCCTTTTATTCACTGTTAGTCTGATATACAGTATACTACACGTATTGTATGGCATTGTCTCCCTCTATGAGTGTCTATTGACCTAAAGTTGTTAAAAGTTGCCTTTTTAATCATGGTCGATATGGTAAAATTAGATGAATATAATTTTTATTTTTAATATCAATAAAATACAGTTTAATTACTATAAATTATACAGTATTTGCAGCATGAGATATATGACAATAATTATAAAGTATAAAATTAATACTTAAAAATGTTTAATCCGAGTAAATTTTGCTACAATGGCCAATTATTTAATGAGAATGATATAAGTAATAATCATAATAATTTGGCAATTGGTGTTTACCCTAATGAAGTAATGCTAATCATTAGTAATAAAAATTAAATAATTAAATTCATTTATTTAATTAAAGGTTTTAAAGAAATTTAACAATACTATAATGATTTGTACCAGGAACATCTTTTTGATTAGCATTCTTGAAAAGTTTCAATTTAAGTAAATTTTATAGAGTTTAAATTTTTATAAATAATAAATAAATTTCATTAATAAGTTTAAGCATAAGCGTTGCTGACAGTGATATTGGTGGTGTGCTCTGGCCTAATGGATCATGGTCAGGAATAATTGGACTAATTTATAATAAGGTAAAATTATAGATTTTACAAAATTATATTTATTTAAATTATTTTATTTACAAACCTCTCAAAGAGGGCTGACTTTCTTACAGTTCCCTTCACTCACGACAAGTTTAGGGCTCAAGTGTTGGACTTTATATTACTGATGGACAGGGGGTCCAGACTATCACTACTAGGATTCCCAGCCTATGAAGGCTATCAAAACATATTCTCAATTATAACTTATTTTGATATTAATGTTTGGATTTTAATTATTTTGTTATTAGTATTAATTCTTTCATTTACTTATCAAACAATAACCAATTGGTGTGAAAGGGTTTATGCGTTAATTGACTGTTTAATTATGTTTTTAGGCAGAAGTATTAAAAAATTATTAATTTTACATACAATAATTTATTACATTCAGTGTTTATTTTATTTCCAGCAATTAAAATAAAAAGATACAATTGGGTTATTAATTATTTACTAATATTTTGGCTGTTATTATCCGTAATAATGATTTCGTTAGTTCAGGACATAATGTATTCAATAATAGTATCAAAAAAGATGCATAAAATTGAAACAATTTGTGATTTATATAATGAAAAGTCTATTTACATCATGAATATTGCTAATTCATATACTGGATTTATTTTAACTAAGGTAGTTATAATACATTATGTATATAATATTATATCACTGTAATTAATAAACTTTATTTATACAGATCTACAAATTCCCGGAAACAAGGTTAAAATCAATACCTTATGCAAACTTTTTTACAACACATACAATACACAGACTATTGGATACAAAACATGTTATAATAAATTCAAATCATTTTATTAACGATCTCTACAATCACTACAAACAATACCCATTGATAAGGACATCACTTAATGACTATTCATATCAAAATAGTTATGTTTTAAGCAAATATATACATCCTATTAAAAGAAGTAGATTGGTTAAATTGTGTGTACAAGTAAAACTTAATTAAAATAAATTAATTTATATGTTTGAATTAAAATTAATTTTAATTTTTCAGGGTTAAATCCATGTATTCTTATGGCCTGTTTGACTATTATCCTCAAAATGAAGTCGGATTTAATATACGATTAAATGCTATGAAATATGGCGTAAATAATAATGAATTAATTTGTAATGATTTTCAAAATAATATCTTCAAAGTTTTAGCTCTCGATAATTTTAAGCCAGCATTTATTGTATTATTGTTTGGATCAATATTTTCATTGCTTGTTATATTTTTTGAATTAATTTTTCCATTTATTTATTTATATATTTTACAATAAGCATTTATTAAATGTTGCCTGTTGCTTTTCATAACAATTCAGTGTATTATTTGTATGTTATTAAAAATTAATTTAAACCCATCTCATTGTAAAAATGCATGATAAATATTATCAAAGGTTACAAACACCATAAATTATTTAAATAAATTGATTAAATATTATATTTAATTTATATACCTGTAGTGTTTTAGTGTTTATCAAATAACCTATTAATATATAGGCTTAAATTATTCTTTACAACATTAGATATATTTAACTTTTTCAATAATAATTACACAATTTCATATAATACAACATCTTAGTGTATGCTAGAAATCCCATCGATCATAATTCATTATTTTTAACAATAAATCGTGGTTGTTTCCATTTTAATCATTTAATATAACACTATAGAAACTATTTTATATTTTACATAATTAGTAAATACAGAAGTTTTAATTTAGTATATTCACAATAATATTTTACCAATGTATATTAGTTATTTACTATTATCGATAAAACATTGTTGTTACTCTTTATTACAATTTATATAGGCTGAAAATATAAATAAAATATCAATTTATTTTTAAGTATATTTCAAGCAGCATAATTTACTGTATTTATAACTTTAAATTATTACATTAAAAACAATACCAGAATGTTAAATCATCATCAATTATTTCATGACAAATTTTGCGCCAATGGAAATTTATATAATGAAAATAATATAAATAATGATTCGCATAATTTGGTGATTGGTGTTTTTTCTAATGAGGTAATCTAGTTTTTTAATTATAAAAATTGGATGATTTGATTGATTTATCTAATTAAAGGTTTATAAGAAATATAACAATTCTCTAGTGATTTGTGCCCGCAATATATTTTTGATAAAAATACTTGAACATGTTCAATTTAAGTATATTTCATAAATATTATTTACTATTTTTTAAGTTATTAATTATTTATTAACTAGTTTAACCATGAGCAGTGCCGACAGTAGCAGGGGAGGTAAGCTCTGGCCTAATGAATCATGGTCGGGTGTCATTGGAGAAATTTATAATAAGGTGATTATAAATTGTTATATAATTATTTATATTTAATAAAAACTAATTATTATAATTTCCAAAAGAGGGCAGAATTTCTTACACTTCCCTTTACTTACGACAAGTTTAGGGCTCAAGTGTTAGATTATATTTTATTAATGGACAGGGGGTCCACACTATCACTACTCGGATGTCCAGCCTATGAAAGTTATCGAAACATATTTTCAATTATAATTTATTTGGATTATATTATTTGGATTATAATTATTTTATTATTAGTATTAATCCTTTCGTTCACTTATCAAACAATTACCAAATGGTTTGATAGGCTTTATGTGGTAATCGACTATTTCATCATGTTTTTGGGCAGAGGTATAGAAATATAATACAGTATTAATGTATAAAAGCAAAAATTTTAGCAAGCAACTAAAATTAGACACAGAGCTAAATTTTGATATTTATTATTGTGTTTTCTTACAGGGATTAAAATAAAACGATATAACGGAATAATTAATTATTTAATAATTTGTTGGCTTTTGTTATCATTACTTATGGTTTCATTGATTCAGGACTTAATGTATTCAATAATGATAACAAAAAATGTGCATAAAATTGAAACAATTAGTGATTTACGCAATGAAAAGTCGGTTCGCATTATTTTCATTACCAATTCATATACTGAACGGATTTTAACAAGGGTAATTATTATGTAACATTAAATTGTGATAAATAACTAATTTTAATTAAACAGATGTACAAATTTCCGAAAACAAGGCTACAGTCTGTACCCTATTATACATTTTATACAACAAATACAATACACAGACTATTGGATACAAAACATGTTATTATAAATTCTAACCATTTTATTAATGATCTCTACAATTATTACAAACAATACCAATTAATTAGATCATCACTTAATGACTATTCGTATCAAAATAGTTATGTTTTAAGTAAATATATACATCCTATCAAAAGAAATAAATTGGTCAAATTGTATGTAAAACCATCTCATTAATGAAGTAATCTATGAATATTTAATTGCAATTTTTTTTAATGATTAGGGTTAAAGGTATGTATTCTTATGGTTTGTTTTACTATTATCCACAAAATGAAGTCGTTTTTAATATACAATTAAATGCTATGAAATATGGCGTAAATAATAAAAAATTAATTTCTATTGATTTTCAAAATAATGTGTTCAAAGTGCTAGCTATCGATAGCTTTAGGCCAGCATTTGTTGAGTTATTGTTTGGATCAATATTTTCATTTATTATTATACTTTTTGAATTTATTTTCCCATTTATGTATTCATTTATTTTACAATAACTTTAATCATTTAATTGTTTGTTAACGTTTACATAACAATACAATGTATATAATAAATTATTATTAATAATAAAAAAATTTTAATATAATATAATATCAAATAATATAATATAAAATTTTATAAAGTAAACATTTTTTATAATAAAAATTTTTAATTAAAAAAGGAATTATATAAATATAATCTTTCACATCACGTATAATAGTTTAAGTAAAGTTTTAGAAGTAGAGTTAAGTAGTTAACTCATTAATAAACAAGATTTATGAAGTTGTTAAATTATTAATATATTTATGTAATATACTTTATATTAAATTGAGTGTTATATTATTAAACCAATACATTTTTATAAATTAATGACTAATTTCTATAAATACCATTAAATTTATACTTATATATTTTTAAAAAAATTAATTCAAATAAATATGAACATGTTAAATTCTGAAAAATTCTGCGTCAATGGCACTTTATTTACTAAGAATAATATTAATAATTATTCAAATAATTTGATTATTGGTCTTTATCCCAATGAGGTAATCTAATTATTAATTATAAAATCTAACCAATTTATTAAATTTATTTAATTAAAGGTTTATAAGAAATATAACACTTCTGTTATTGTTTGTAACCGAAATATATTCTTTATTAAAATTCTTGAACATTTTCAATTTAAGTATATTTCATTGATATTTACTATTTATAAAAATGTTATTAATTGATTAGTCTTAAGTTTAACCATGAGCATTGCCGATAGTAATATTGGAGGTACGCTCTGGTCTAACGGATCATGGTCGGGTCTGATTGGAGAAATTTATAATAAGGTACTTAACAATTGGTGACTAAATAGACATAATTTAATAAAAACTTAATTATTATTATAAACCCAAAAGAGGGCAGAAGTTCTTACAGTTCCCTTTGGTTACAACAAGTTTAGGGCTCAAGTGTTGGACTATATATTACTGATGGACAGGGGGTCCACACTATCACTGCTTGGATGTCCAGCCTATGAAGGCTATCAAAATATATTTTCAATTATAACTTATTTTGATATTCATGTTTGGATTTTAGCAATTTTGTTATTAGTATTAATTCTATATTTCACTTATCAAACAATAAATAAATGGTATGAAATGTTTTATGTGGTAATCGATTGCTTTACTATGTTTTTAGGCAGAGGTATTCAAAATTTTTATTAAATTTTACATAAAGTAATTACTTATGCAAGTGTATATTTATTAGTTATTATATTTATAGCAATTATGATAAGGAGATACAACTGGATTATTAATTATTTACTAATATTTTGGCTGTTGTTATCATTAATAATGATTTCGTTAATTCAAGACATAATGTATTCAATAATAATGTCAAAAAAATTGCATAAAATCGAAACAATTAGTGAATTATTTAATAAAAAGTCTGTTCGTATTATAACCATCGCTAATTTACATATTGAACGGGCATTAACCAAGGTGATTATAATAAAGATTAATTTAATAATGATAATAAATTTTTGATCAACAGGAATTCAAATTTCCGGAAACAAGATTACAGCCCATAATTTACACGACATTTTTTACAAAAAATACAATTCACAGACTATTGGATGCAAAACATGTTATCATTTATTCAAATAACATTATTAACCAACTCTACAATCACTACAAACAATACCCATTATATCGATCACCACTTAATCATAAGTCATATCAAGATGGTATTGTTTTAAGCAAAACTTTACATCCTATCAAAAGAAACAGATTGGTTAAACTGTATGTTAATGTACTTGTAAATCTATTATTTATACCATTTTATTTGTTAGGGTAAAAAGTATGTATTCGTACGGTTTGTTTGATTATTACCCACAAAATGAAGTCGTTTTCAATATAGGATTAAATGCTATGAAAGATGGCGTAAATAATAGAGAATTAATTTCAATTGATTTTCAAAATACTATATTCAATGTGTTAGCTCTCGATAATTTTAAGCCAGCATTCATTGTATTATTATTTGGATCAATATTCTCATTAATTATTGCAATTTGCGAAATAATTTTTGCATTCATTCATTCACTTGTAAATATGTTAATTATTAATTTATATTTACAAAAATTTCACTTATTTTTGTAAATATAAATTAATAATTAATATATTTACATGTATTTAATAAATGTACGTCAGATTATGTGTAATGCTTTAGTATCAATAAATTTTTGTTATTTTTAATGTATTTATTGATTGAATTGATGCAAAATATTATAATAATACTAATTAATCTTGCACGGTAAACTAATTAACTATGACATTACTGTAACTATAAATACAGTATTTGTGACATTTAAAGATTTGTAAATATGACTTTATTGAATGTTATTAATTATATTAACATAACATAGTTAAATGATATATTCATAATAGAAAATTCATTATATTAAATTTATTATACCTAAATGTTTATATTAACCAATAAACATCATAGCTTCAATACATTATAATTTATATCTGATTTATTATTGAAATTGACAATGATATTTTAAGTATCATTATTTAAATTTAGCTTAATAGTTTTGTATCTATGGATACTAATATTACATTTTAAACAAATATTTAATTTTTATGTGTTATAAATAATATTTTAATTACTAATTTATTATTATATTATATTAACAATAGGAGTTATATATATTTACTCTACACGTGTATAACCTAAATAACTTAAAGTCAATATTTTATTTCTAAATATAATTTTCGAAATTAATAATAAAATGGTTCATAATTTTTCATAAAAATGTTTGATTATACAAAATTATGTGACCATGGTTATATATATAGCAATTTAACAAATGTGAATAGTGCATTGAATGGTATTGTTGTGGGAATATATCCTGATAAGGTAATAAACCCTTATCAATATTTTTTACTAATTTTTATAACATTTAATCAAATATATAACATAGCTTATTTTATTAAGGTGGTTAAAAGAGTTACGAATACCATTATATTTTGTGCCCGAGATGTTTATTTGTATAGAATTCTCAATAAGCAATTTAAGTAACTAGTGTTAATAATTTGATTTTAGATAGTTACAGTTAATATTATTTTGATTTTACATCTAGGGTGAGCATTAATATAGCTGATGGTAGCTATAGTGGCACTAAATTATCCAATGGTTCGTGGAATGGTATAATAAGTCTTATTAATAACCAGGTTTATTATAATAAATGCTATAGTGCACAGCTCATATAAATTAAATCTTATTTAAATATATGCCATAGATTGCGGACTTCCTAATGGTTCCCTTTATTTACGACAAAGTTAGGGCCCAAGTGTTGGATTATGTGTTATTAATGGGCAAAGGATCTAGATTTTCATTGCTTTCATGTCCAAAATATGAGAGCTATCAAAATATATTATCGATTATACGGTTTATTGATTTGTATGTTTGGATTTTAATTATACTGTTATTGATAACAATGTTTGCAATTAATTACAACACTATATCTCAATGGAAGGAAAGATTATTTGTATTAATAGATTATTTTGTAATTTTTTTGGGAAGAGGTTTGCAATAGTTTTTTATTTATAAATCAATTAAAAAATTTAAATAAAAATTAAATCCCATTTTATTAATAGCCCGGATAATTAAGAAATACAAACACAATTATTTATTTAGTTTTTGGCTGTTATTATCGCTGGTATTATTGCTATTAATTCAAGACATATTGTATTCAACAGTTGTGTCAAAAAGAGTCCGAAAGTATAAAACAATTAATGACTTATTTGGCGAGAAATCTGTTAAAATAATATCTATAAAGAAATCATTTACTGAATCCATTTTGAAAAATGTACTAGCTGCTATTTATTTAAAATACAAGGCAATTCACTTAATTATAATAATTTAAATATTTAATCCAATTATAACTAGGTCTACAAATTTGGTGACAATCGGTTTGAACCGATTTCGTTCATTGATTTCTATACTTTAAATACAATTCACAAACTCTTGGACTCAAAACACGTTATCATTAATACCAATGAAGTTATCAATGATTTGCACAGACATTACGGTCAGTATCCGTTGGTCAGGACCGCAGCACTTGTCGATTATACCTATCGGGAAAGTTATGTAATGGGAAAACATTTGCATCCGGCTAAACAAAATAAATTGACCACATTGTAATGATTTTATATTGAATTTTACTAATTATATAATGTTATTTATAACAATAAATATTTTATATTTTAGGATCAAATCAATGTATTCTTATGGTCTGTTTGAATATCACCTGCAAAAAGAGGTCTCATTTAATACTCTCATGAATGCTATGAAAATTGATTATCAAATGAATTCAACGTATTTAAGACACAATCATAACAACAAGTTTAGTGTATTAAGTGTTTATAATTTTAAGTCAATGTTTTGTGTTTTACTGATTGGTTGTATGTTTTCATTAATTGTATTACTTATTGAAAATGTCATCAAATATTCCAGATTTTATTAATATATTTATTAAAGTTAATTATTTGTTATTTATATTTGTTTAACTGTATCAATTAATTTTTTATATACAAATGTAACTAGATTTGTGTTATGATTCTGTAATTCTGTAAAATACTCGATGTCTAAAATTATAAGTTATAACTACCTTGTTTCAATAAACCAATGTTCATTAAGATTATTATCAAACCTGTTCAATTTATGTTATAAGCAATTATTTATTCATAACACAAATCTTACCGAAAGTGATAAAACTATTTCAAAAGTCAATATAATATAAAATCATTTTCAAAATGACTGCCGATAGGCATAAATGGCTATTAAATAGTAATGCAAAATATCGTTCACCTCTTGTTTACTATCAACAAAAAAATGATACTATTTTTATTATCAAATTCTTTGGGATTCCTTCACGTATTACCAGACGTCTCAATGAACTCATGCTATTTCTTGGCTCCCAATACCTTACCTCCCGGTCCATCATATAACGTGTCTATTGACTCGTAGACCCTAAATATCAATTAGTAATAATGCTCACATTTACCTTGGTCAAGGTCCTAGCGTAGATTGTGATGGCCTTCACTATCATATGTTATTTTATGCATTATTTTTATCAAAGATGAAAATTCTTATTACATTTTTAGAATTAAATGTACTATATTTTTAGTGATTTGACATGTTATGTAGCGCGTATTAATTATTAATTCATTTAATTGTAATTATTTTATAATTTGCCTTGATTATAAAAAAATATTAAACGCAATTGTTTGTAGAGTCCAATTGTTTAGCAATTCAAATAATTTTTATTAGCATTTTTAATTTTTTCTTTATTACTACAGTTTATATCAATTATTTTAACTGATATTAAACTACACTACAATTTATTAATTGCTTTGGTGTTTAATAAAGTCGATTGAAAATTAATATTATAATAGATTTAAGTTATTTTACAATAATATTGTAATAAAACACTATTAATAAGTATTTATAATGTTCAGTTATTAATAGCTTATAATAATATTATGGTTACATTTGAAAAGTATTATTTAGTATTTATTCAATTGTAAGTTTATTGAAAAAATAAGTTTTAGATAAAAGTTGTTTAATTAATATTTAATAAATGATTTTGTTTAAAGTTTTTGGTTTAGCACAACAATAAAGCCTTCGACTTGTTTTCCACAATTAAAATATAATAATTGAAATGTGAAATCAAATTATGATTTGTTGCGAAATAAACCCTTAAAACATATTAATTATTTTTGTTATAGATTTTTTGAAATTCATTATTTTATCGATTGTTTATTAAACATTTTATTGTATTTTATTTTGTTATTAATAGCAATCAAATCAAGGATTACTCTAACGTCTTATTATTGTTATTTTATTTTATATAGCGTTTTCATGTATGTCATAATTTACGTTATTTTAATTCTACGTATACCATGATGAAATAATTCATTTCAAAATGTAATCATAAATAAAAATATTTATTTAGTTTATGTTGAATATTATATTTATTTTAATATTACTGTAATTCGTATTGAATTTTACGTAAACTTGTTTTGTAATTTTATAAATAATTATTTTTATAATTAGCATTAACTTTCTCTCTCTCTCTCTCTCTTTCTCTCTCTC
>CAJPIZ010001699.1:0-15726 GCA_905368565.1 Medioppia subpectinata | reverse complement strand
CACTGTTTCTGGCCATAGAGGCCTCCCTAGAGGTCGCGCACTTCAACTACAGCTCCACATACTATCAAAACATAGCGCTGCGAGTGTCGGCCCAAACCGCGGCCGACATACTGTCCGCGATGTATACCAGCTATACTGTGGGCCGTTGTCTCAGCGCGTTTGTGGCCCTCCGGGTCGGCCCCGACGCTATGATTAGCTATCATTTGCTGATTATTATCGCTGGTATGGGTGTCCTCTACTACGGCTCGACAGTACTGGAGCTGATATGGATCGGCAATATTATAATCGGTATAAATAGTTTACCAAACGAAGTAAAATAACCTTATTGTCCATTAAATACTTTATTTGTTAATAGGTTTCGGCTTTTCGGCCATGTATTCGGCGATTGTGGCGCTGACTGCCCGCCACTGCGCCCTCACAGACACCGTGAGTACAGTAATGGTGTTCACCAACGGTATAGTGTCGGCCATAACGCCCTTCATTAACCCAGGCGAGTAGCTTTGGTTAGGCAAACGCAAGTAACTTGAGCTTAACCAAATAGTCGCTATCAATGCCGCCCTCTTTCTGGTCATAGTGTCCGTCACCCGAACCGCGCGGCCACACAATCGGGCCCTTCGGTCGCTTGTGAACGCATAACTAGTCATAGGATTTAGTGTTGTTTTAGTAATTAATCTAAAAGTAATAATTAATTTAATTATACAGCGTTTGTGTTATACAAGAATTACAATATATTTTTAAAATAATTGATAAATTTTATAATAATTTCTAATCAAATATTTTATGTGATTTATATTTATATGATTTTAAATGAATTTTATTAAACCTAAGAATTAACGCATTTCTCATAAAGTTATAATTGATATACAATTTGTACGAAACGAATACCGGTTTATATTATGTTTATAAATATTTAATAAATTGTTGAATAAAAACTACTGAATAGTATTATTACTATACTTTTAGTTAAAATACTTTGCATAATGTCTTACGTTTAGATCAGTACTAGTGATGACCACAAATCATACGGCAATTATTGGGTCCGCTCATCGAAACCAATCCGTTTGCGTTCATTGAACTCGAATTGGTTTATCTCGCTATCAATGCCGCCCTCTTTCTGGTCATAGTGTCCGTCACCCGAACCGCGCGGCCACACAATCGGCCGCTTCAGTCGCTTGTGAACGCATAACTAGTCATAGGATTTAGTGTTGTTTTAGTAATTAATCTAAAAGTAATAATTGATTGAATTATACAGTGTTTGCGTTATACAAGAATTACAATCTATTTTTACAATAATTTATGAATTAGATTATAATCTTTAATCAAATATTTTATGTGATTTATATTTATATGATTTTAAACGAATTTTATTTTTATTAAACCTAAGACTTAACGCATTTTTCATAAAGTTATAATTGTTATACAATTTGTACGAAACAAATACCGGTTTATATAATGTTTACAAATATTTAATAAATTGTTGAATAAAAACTACTGAATAGTATTATTACTATACTTTTAGTTAAAATACTTTGCATAATGTCTTACGTTTAGATCAGTACTAGTGATGACCACAAATCATACGGCAATTCAATGATATTGTCATCAATTGAGGCATTGATTGAATTGAATGTTATTTTAGATTAAATCATGTGAAATGATAGCAAACTATTGAAGACATCAATGATTATGACATGAATGGAAGAATTGCTGCAATCAATCAGTTTAGCCTATTATTGCCACTTATAAGCAAAAGTAATTTATAAATACAAATGATGGTCAAAAATTGAATATTTTATAACGTAAATATATGTAACACGTTCAACGTTGCATAAAAATAGTCATTTTAATATTGAATGAAATAACCGAGATTATATTTATGAGCAAAACAAAACAAATCAAAGTAATTATTGACTAATTAAGACGTCAGACGTTACATATGTTTAATACAATCCATTATTGATGATTACAATTGTCGGTTCCTTTCTGTTCACGTGTGACGTGTGGCCGACCGGTGCTCTCATATCGACGGCTCACCTTCACGTCAGATGTGTGTTTCTCGTCCGCCGACTTCACTTCAGCCAATACATCGCTCGCGTCGGCCACCGCTCTCTCTAACCGCTCCACACGTTTCTTCATAGCCTTACGCTCTCTCTTAATACGGATCACTAGAGCGTCCAATTCGTCGGCCAGTTCTTTGCCGAACACCAATTGCGTGGCATAACGGGCCCTATCGAGCGGGTCGTCAAACTCAGGCACACAGGTGTTGGTGGAGACGTCGCGCGTCAGACGGAACGTCACGTTTTGGCACTTCTTTTTTAACCGTGACTTCCCATTAGTTTTGAGAACTGATGGTCTGAGTGCCGGCACTGACGCAAACGAGCCCTCGCTGTCCGATGTGTCCGAGAAGTCCGACAAATTAGGACTCATTTTTTGCGAGACGTCAGACGTGAGCGCAGGTTATAATTAACGATGTTTTCAACACATTTAAAGCCAAAACTCAAATGAAATTCCCGACTGTTTCCCGACACCTTAGGGGTTGACTCGTGCGCGCGCGCGCTGTCGGTGTGATTGTGTTGATTGCGTTAGTTTAAGGATTGCTTCAAATTTTAATCTATTTATTTGTGAATATCTTATGATAAATCAAAAATGGCGTATAAAATTATTAATGTTATAAAAATATTAATATTAATGCGTATAAAAATTTACATTACTATTACTATTATAAAAATCCCTACTTCCCTACTCCCTACTACTATACATTTAGACACCACTTTTAACAGTAGGTGTAGTTTGTATTGAATGAGTTATTATATGACTAACATAACTCATAGATTTATTATTATTATAACTATTATTCCAATAACTTATAAATATAAATATTATTATAACTTATTAACGGGGGAGCGGGGGAGCTGGCTAGTATTTATATAATGATAGTAATTTGATCATTAATTTGATAGTAATGGAAATAAAGTTTTGCCAAAACTTTACAAAAATTTGGTAGAAAAAGTCGTTTCTAACGATCGGAGATCTAAACCTTTTATGTATAGAGAGATCGCATAGAAATCATTATAAAAACATTACTATAAAAAGGTCATTAAATACAATTGACAAATATATAATAAATCATTCACAAACAACGTACACATTAATTAAAGGAAAAAGTTATTTGCATAATATTAGACTTATATATTAAACATAAGGGGAGGCGAAGGGGACTATAGAACTGTGGTATACTAACGTCTATTGTGAACAATGCAAATCACTGATACACATAAAACGTGATATAAACAAGCAGTACATCATTTATGGGCTTAAGTGATGTCCCAAAAGTGTGTATCGGATCCGTTGTCTTCAGCTCTGATCTCACTTCGGGCCAGAAGTCGGTTGCAGTCACTGAAGGATCGGGTTTTATGGGATGAATACAGGGTATCAGTGCTCAACACTGGCCACGAAGACTGTGCCACACATAACACCACTCATTATAATCACAGCAATTATAATAACAATTGCAGCGAAAGTAATGGCGAAAAACCAGAAACTATTAATTGTGTGAAAAGCCATTCAACTCGTGATCACAACAACTCTATTGACAACTCATTCACTGATTATAATAATGAAAACAAAAGTGATTTAAACGTTAAATGTGTTGACAATAGTGTTAATTGTGATCCTATTGTGTGAAAAGCCATTCAACTCGTGATCACAACAACTCTATTGACAACTCATTCACTGATTATAATAATGAAAACAAAAGTGATTTAAACGTTAAATGTGTTGACAATAGCGTTAATTGTGATCCAAAAAGTGGTTTAAAAGACATTGAATTACAAAACAAATTGAATTATTTGTCGATTCAATTGAAAAACTCTGTATTTCTCGAAGAGTTTCTGATTGGGAAGCGTTTGAACCAAACTATCACTCAATCCATGCCTAAGACATCGAAGAAGACATCAACAGCTGTTAGCAAACGATTAGTTAAAACTCAAACCAATTATAAAATTACAACTAATAATAAAATTAAAAGTAATAATAATAATGAAAAAGGCGTTGAAATGAGCGATGAGTTGACAAACACTCACTTAATTCCCGACGAATTAATTGTTAATAAATTAATAAATGATTTGATAATTGATTTGTTTAACACAGAAATGGATCGACTATTGGATGACAATTAATACGCAAATTGTTGTCTATTGTGTTAATTAATTTTCAAATTATATTTTTTAAACTAATAACTCAAACCTGGGGTACAGACAAGTGTGTGTCCGCCTCCCTTCCCGGCCCCACCCCTTACCCCTTGGCCGCACTCCGAGGCCAGTAATCTAGTTAATTACACGTGTTATAAGCACTTATATAATAAGCAATTATAATTAATTAACATTATTTAATAGTGTAGATAATGTGCTAATTGTATGAAAATTACATCACTTTTATGTATAACAAAACAGATCTCTATTTTTGAATTAATTTTAATTACTATTTATTGGATTCACATTTTAATAGTCATTTAGTTTTGAAATGATATAACCTTTTTGATTGTGATTTAAAATTGTTATTTTTAATACACAAAACATTTTACGATAAGTTTTTAATAAGTTTTATAACTCGCGTATGAATTAAGTTGTTTCGCAAACATATGGTTAGTTAATAATGAATGTATTAAACAACGAGTTAGAAGTGGACAATAATAATGATCTGATGGACGACTCGAGTGATAGTCGGCGTCGACGGCGAAGAAGTAGTAATAAGAGTCGAGTTCCGGATCACAGGTCTTGGGATCTATACGTCTACACAATCGCCGCTTTCATCAATCATTTCGCTTATGTATGCGTTTAAAGTTTAAACAGTGAATCCACTCGTTATAGTGAACCCTCGGTTATAACCAAATATTCATTAATTAATGACAATTATTTTCATTGTTAATAATTGTAGATAAATGGTCTCCTACTTAATCCATACTTTACAGTTATAAATTATAACTTATAATGATTGTTCACTATAACGAGTATTTCATTTGCATATGAAATGAATTAAAATTTTTAATTATATTTGATTTTGTGTCCAAAAGGGTGTCACTCAAGGCTTAATCGGACCAACACTTGTTGACTTGAAATACATGTTAAACACGACAATGAATTTAATATCCATTAGTCTTATCTTTAATAACATCGGATACCTATCGGGCTCTCTCTGTAAGCAGTTTCCGGACACTAATTAATTAATTGTAAAATTAATTATATATTAATACTATTCACTAAACTCTGTGTTAATTATCATTTTAGTCGGACTTTTATACAAATACATTAACAGACAGTTAACTATTGTCTTAATAATGTCAGCGATGGCCGCGTCATCAGCGCTGATACCCGACAGCCCTAACCTGTGGACACTTTACGTATTTCAATATTTCAGTGGATTGGGAGCCGGTATTTGGGACACCGCTAACAACGTATGGCTGATTGAGATGTGGCCGCACAACAGCCTACCGGTGCTCCAGTTCTCGCAGTTTATGTGGGGTTTAGGATCAGTTATCGCACCCATTATTGCTAAGCCGTATCTGACCGGTGAGACCAATCATACCGTCGTTACGCCGACGCCTGTCACATACCACGCGTTGATGGCCGACACCATCACAACCACTACACCAGCGCCCGTACCGGTGGACAGGCGGGCACTCCTGAGGACCCCATTCCTTATCTCTGGCATTCTTCAGGCATTTAGTAATTCAATAGTTTTTTTTGTCTCTCATCGATTGTCATGAAAGTAATTATCACTTTTAATTGACTTTCAGTACCGCTTGTGTTCCTAATCATGTATTTTGTGCGCAAATACAAGAGTCCGGACGAACGGCTCAAACGCAAGGACTCGTCGGAAAACCTGTTGGCAAACGACGAGTTGGACGATAACCACCACAGCGTTGAGTCGGAGCCGCGGGACGAGACTCCGGGCGCTTCTACGGCGCGAAAGAATGCAGTTTTGATAGCACTGTTCTCATTATTTCTGGCCATGTATTCATCGCTAGAGATCGCGCACTTCAACTACAGTCCCACATATTATCAGTACACAGCGCTCAGACTGTCGGCACAGACAGCGGCCAGCATACTGTCCACAATGTGTACGAGTTATACTGTGGGCCGTTGTCTCAGCGCGTTTGTGGCCCTACGGGTCGGACCAGACGTCATGATTAGTTACCATTTGCTGATAATAATCGCTGGTATGGGTGTCCTCTACTACGGCTCGACAGTACTGGAGCTGATATGGATCGGCAATATTATAATCGGTATAAATAGTTGACCAAACGATGTACAATAACAATATGGTTAGATGTTGTCTATTAAATACTTCATTTATTTGTTAATAGGTTTTGGCTTTTCAGCCATGTATTCGGCGATCATAGGGCTGACTGCCCGCCACTGCGCCCTCACAGACACCGTGAGTACAGTAATGGTGTTCACCAACGGTATAGTGTCGGCCATAACGCCCTTCATATTGGGTCCGCTCATTGAAACCAATCCGTTTGCGTTCATTGAACTCGAATTGGTTTATCTCGTGATCAGCGCCGCCCTCTTCCTGGCCATACTGTCCTTCACCCGAACCGCTCGGCCACACAATCGGGCCCTTCAATCGCCCGGTGCTTATGTGAACACATAACTAGTCAGCCATTAGTGTTTGTTTGACTGTAGTTTTTAGTGATTAATGTAAATTTAGTAATAATTAATTTATGTTATTTAAGAATTACAATATATTTATGGCAATACTTTGATATTTTTTATATACATCACTATTTTCCTGATATATTTCATGTGATTCATATTATTATAAATTTATATTTATATATATTTTTATCATTATTTTATTAAGACTTAATTAAAGCATTTTTGACTGAAATTTTATGAAACAAATTATAGTTTTGTTTATAAACATTGAATTAATTGTTGAATAAAAGATAACTATATTATTATATTTTGTATTCATGTATGTGTTGTTTAATGCCTTACCTATTGAGTAGTAAAGTAGTAATTTACCATAAGGTTTTGGAGTAATAATTATAATAATAATTTGTAAAATAGACAATTAATTAACTTTTAATTTATCATAATCTTGGAGCAACACGATTTACAATAAAGAATAACTATCTCATTATTAAAAACAACTAATAATTAGTTATAAATTCAATGTGTAATTATCAGTCTCGCAAATTACAATAACATTTTATTAAAACGTTAAAATATGGTAATTTATAATTAAGTAATTATAATTATTACCATTTATTAAGAGTCCATTATTATAACATAAATATTAAAATTAATAAACATATAAAATGTATTTATTAATCAATATTATGTGTATTTTAGTCGTAAGCGTCGGAATATTTCGTAATTATAAATTTAATAATACGATCATCATTATTAAGCTCTAGCTTAAAACATATTTAATTATGTAATTTAATTTAAATTAATTCACTCACATTACGCTACAGAGGGTACGACTGGTGGCGACAAATCAAAGTACGAGTTGCCATTGGAGGACGACGTGGACACATCACTGGCCTGGGGTTTCGTGTTGGGCGACCCGTACCGTATGGTCGGACCTAAGAACGCGCTATTCAAAAAGAAATGCGAAGAAATCAGCGGACAGGGAACGTAAGCATTCCCATTCCCGGGGGCAGTTCGCCCTATCTCACATTTGTACCATGTGCCATATGTATGTTGTTATTAATATACTTTATTAATTACTTACTTACTTTTGATAGTAAGGAAAAGTTGAAAAAAATCCGGGAATACTTGTCGTTAAAATATTCCAACAATACGCTAATCAAGAACCTGACCATGACCAAACCCGAAAACGTGGTCAAAGCGTTTTGCGAGCCTATTATTAAGGAAACATTTAAGGGTTGGAAACAATTCAATGATAAATATAAGGAATCCGAAAAAATTAGGAATCAAATGATGGACGTCTTTATGGAGGCTAATAAGACCCGCGGAACCACTATTACTATACCTAAACTCGTTTGGTAAGAGAGAGAGAGAGAGAGAGAGAGAGAGAGAGAGATCTTAAAATTAATCTTAATCTTAAAATTTCAAACTATTTGTTGCGTAAAATGATAGTTACATCCGTCTGTACAAAAATCAGACCATTCATGTTTACACGGAACAAAACAACACCCGAGAGTTTGCCCGCAAATACTTTGCCATATTTGATGAGGCGGTCGGTGTAATCAATGCGCACACCGGCGCCAAAAATATGTCTGATTGCAAGTTTGATGGCGTACCCAAATCGACTGTACGTCCGCCCCAATCCATATATCTGGCACTATTAGCCGCCGTTAATAATCTAACCAAGAAATGATGAAATTGTATCATGGTTTATTTTTCTAATGTACAAATGTGATCATCACCAATAAGGGTGTACAAATAGTTATGTTTTTAGTGATTAATTCTGTGGTTAATAAATTATTCTTATGGCAATACTTTAATAAATTTTATATACATTCTATTTGTCATGAATATTTCATGTATACTAGTATTTTTATTATTTTTTATTAAGATTTAATTAATCCATATTTGACTAAAATTATATTAAATAAATAAAATATAAACATTAAATTAATTGTTGACTAATAAATACTTATACAGTGCAACCTCTCTATAAAAATCGGCTAGTATACGAAATATAAAAATATGGTATTTTTTAATTAAAAATTTATAATTATTAGTATTAAAATCCATTACGATAACATACATATAACGATTTATATAAAGGCATATAAAATGCATTTATTAATCAATATTCCGTGTATTTTCATCGTAAGCTTCGGCCTATTTAGTAATTATAAATTTGATAATACGGCCATCATTATTGCGCCCAAACATACATCATGATTAATTAACTAATTACTAACCACACGTTACAGAGGGTACCGCTGAGGCCATGTTTGAGCTGCCACTGGAGGACGACGTGGACACATCGCTGGCCTGGGCTTTCGTGTTGGGCGACCCGAACCGTATGATCGGACCGACGGACAAACTATTCAAACAAAAATGCATGGAAATCAGCGGACAGGGAAAGTAAGCATCCCATTCCCAACCCCTGTCCCTACACTTACCTCTTATCACAGTTCATAATCTCATTCTTACCCACATTCACAAAAATTGCACCAGGTGCGTGTTGTTATTAATGAACATTGACTTTTATGATAGTACGGAAAAGTTGCAAAAAATCCGGGAATACGTAACAAACAAATATTCAACAAATAAGTTGATAGTAAAATTGGCCCAGACCAAAGCCGACCAGATTTGGAAAGCCTTCTGCGAGCCTATTATTAGCGGCAGTTATAAGGGATGGAAACAATTCAACGAGAGATTTGTCGAATCCGCTAAAGTTAGGGAACATATGATGGATGTGTTTATGGAGGCAAATAAGAACAGCTCAACTATTACTATACCCAAACTCATTTGGTATATGCGTATAGTTTGTATATTTTATACGAGAGAGAGAGAGAGAGAGAGAGAGAGAGTTGCGAACAAAACCCAACCTAAGAACGCGCTATTAAAAAAGAAATGCGAAGAAATCAGCGGACAGGGAACGTAAGCATTCCCATTCCCGGGGGCAGTTCGCCCTATCTCACATTTGTACCATGTGCCATATGTATGTTGTTATTAGAGAGAGAGAGAGAGAGAGAGAGAGAGAGAGAGAGAGTTGCGAACAAAACCCAACCGCATGATAATCAAATAAAATTAGTTACCCTGTTTATTGTTGATAATTGGTTGGGTGAAAGCAATTTATCACTTAAGCTGAAATTCTAATACAGTATTAATAAGCTAATATTAAACTAATATTAGTTAAATATAACTAAATTGGTAACCTGTTTAATTGGTTTAATTGCATAAAACAGTTACATCCGTCTGTATAAAGAGAAGACTATAAACGTTCACTCGGATATAGACAACGCCCGAGAGTTTGTCCGCAAATACTTTTCTATATTTGATGAGGTGGTCGGTGTCATAGAGGCCGACACCGGCGCCAAAGGGGCGCCCGAATGCAAGTTCGATGGCGTACCCAAATCGACAGCCCTTCCGCCCCAATCCGTATATCTGGCACTATTGGCCGCCGTTAATAATTTAACCCTAAAGTAAATTAAATCGTGATCAGTTTTTCTAATATGCAAATGTGATCATGATAGAAATTGTATAAATATCTATGTTTTTTAATTGATTTTGTGATTAATAAATGATTCTTAAAGTGAATTTTACAAATGATTTTAATTTGACTTTTGTATTGTAAATTATAATTTATATACGATTGGCACACATCTGAATAATAACTTAATAAGCAATATATTTAAATAATAAACTAAATTTTAACTAATTATTAAATTTACATAAATGTGATTAATATTATAATTAAAAGCAACAATAAATGAATAATAAACTAATAAATTTTAAACTTTTAATGCCATTACTCTAATAGACAATAGATGTGATAGAAATCGATGGGAATCGGAAGCGGGTATATCGGGGTAGAAATGTTTTTAATTTAATTAAAAGTTGTTTTAATCAATTTATTAAATTATTTATATTTTCAAAATCTATTTTCTATAAGGCTTGATTCAATTTTAAAATGGCATTATTCTAAAATGTACTATATCGTTAATGGTAAACATAGTTGTAAATTATAAACTTGTAAAAACCAGATTTTTCTTGATGGTTAATAAAAATAATAGTTGTTTATTTAATATCAGCAAATATTTTAATCAATTCAAGTGAACAGCGCAATAATTGTCAAGCACATACAGTGTTGTTTAAAATGACCAGGTAAAATTTGATATTATTTAATGATATAACAATTTCTTATAGTGAAAAATATTTGTTTGAAAAACTTGATAATATCATATTTGTGTAAACTATTTATTGCTAACGAATAATGACACTGTAAATTTACAATATCTAGGATTTTTAGTTAATACAAGGTTATTATAAATAGTATAAATGCGAGATATTATTAACAATTTTGTATTAACTAATAAACATATAACAAAACAATAGCGATGGACGCGACTCTGTCAGCACGTCAAGAGCTTAGCGAAATTGACCTTAATTTGGGTTTAGAACAGCCAATAGATGAACTCATCAAACGAATCAAGGAAAACAACCATGATGATAAGTTTGTTAGCTATTATATTTTGCATCCACATGCATATTAACCATGATATCATAATACAGTACCTGTAAATAATAATAACTTAATAATAATAATAATTTTTATTTAGTATTTTCTTAAGACAATGTTTATACAGAACTTGTAATATGCATATTAAGTAAAGTAAATATACATATCTAGTATACATATTTATACATATCTAGTAATGTTTATCATTCACTTTTACTAGATATCCACTAGTGATGGACATCGGGTGCGGACCGGGAAATACTGCCAAACTATTGGCCAAAGAGCTAAACCCGGAGCACATCGTCGGCGTAGACATCGATCGCGATATGATTGCATTTGTCAAACAACACAACGCTATGGCGAACACTGATTACTACATTCAGGACATCACTCAGGAGTGGAAAGAATGGGACAAAAGTCTTCAGAAGTTGGCCGGAAAAGTGTCCGTAATTTTCTCCAACTTTACCCTGCATTGGGTCCGGGAGTCGGAGACCGCCGCCCAAAATATGTCCAAACTATTGTCAAACAACGGTATTATAGTAATGAATATACTATATTGCGGTGATATCTATCGCAACGCCGGCACCGATGACCGCAGGGCTCAGTTGGAGCGACAGCTCCGGTATCCCAGCGAACAACAACTGATCGGCCAATGGGTGACCGCATTCAAGAGCGTCGGACTAAACCGGATTGATATTAAATACTGGGAACCAAAGGCTCTATTCCCGGTTAATGTTTATAATGGTTAGTAATTATCATGTCATATATCATGTGTGTAATTGTATTGCATTTATTACAATTAATTAGAGATCATTCAAATGTATATCAATTGGTATAAACAGTTTCTGACAGACAGTACCGGCAATGAAGACATGGATACCGTCTTACGAGAGCTGATCATTAAGTACTTCGAGACTTGGAAGACGTCTAAAATCTTAGTCAACGGTAAGGATCTGATTGAAGTCAACCGTGAATTGTGGAGTTTTGTGATAAGCAAATAATATAGATAGTTATGTTTGTGATTACTACATTGTAATAATTAATTTTAATTATCAGTATTATTAAGCTTACAATGCTATTTTATTATGTATTAATTGTTGCAAAAATATATTCAGTGTTGTATTTCCAAGCAATTATTAAATGATATTTTATTTTGCAATAAAGAAAACATTGAAAACAAACTACCATTAACATTATTTTATTAATATCTTATATTGATTTAAAGTTTTACTTTATCTAATTCTGAGTACTAATTTATTGATGTCTTGATAATTAACATAACAATTAGCAAAACAAATCAGATTTATAAAAAAAGTTAGTTATAAATATGCTACAAGTTACTGTATAATATACCAGTATATAATAACGGTATAATACAGATACCGAGTTGTAATCAATATTATTAATATTCATTTAGTTTGTACTGTTTTACCTCCAGGTTTATCTACTTATAAATACTACTCAATAAAATATAATGTTTTTAATATTTAATTCTGTGATTCATAAATAATTATTAAAGTAAATTTTACAAATAATTTCAATTTGATTTTTGTATTATAATTTATAAACAATTGCCACACATCTGAATAATAAGTTAATGCAGTCAATACAAGTGATAGGAATCGAAAGGGGGTATATCGGGGTAGAAATGTTTTCAATTTAATTAAAAGTTGTTTAAATTAATTTATTAAATTCTCTATATTTTTTAAATCTATTTTCTATAATGAATTAATTTTTTTAAATGGCATTATACTAAATTGTGCTATATCATTAATGCCAAACACAGTTTTGCATGAATTATAATTTATAAAATTGTTTAGCAACAACCAGATTTTTCTTGATGCTTTAAAAAATAGTTGTTTATTTAATTACAGTTAATATTTAGTTTAATTCAATTGCACAGCACAATATTTGTAAAGCACATGCCGTGTTGTTTAAAATGACCAGGTAAAATTTGATAGTATTTAATAATATAACAATTTCTTATAGTGAAAAATATTTGTTTGAAAAACGTGATAATATATGTCATTTGATTGTGTAAACTATTTATTGCTAACGACTTTGATTACACTATAAATTGACAAAATCTAGAATTTTTATTATCTATTATACTCTTATGTTAACTAATAGACATATAACAGGACAATAGCAATGGATGTATCCGTCTCAAGCAGGCAAGAGACTAATAAAATTAACGATACATTGGGTTCTGCAAAACCACATGATAAACTCATCAAACACATAAAGAACAACAACAATGATGATAAGTTTGTTAACTATTACATTTTGCATCTATATGCATTTTGTATGTTTACCATCAATTATAATGTTTATCATTTACTATTACTAGATATCCACTAGTGATGGACATCGGGTGCGGACCGGGAAATACTGCCAAACTGTTGGCCAAAGAGCTTAACCCGGAGCACATCGTCGGTATAGACACCAATCCCGATATGATTGCATTCGCCAAACAACACAACGCTATGGCGAACACCGATTACTACGTTCAGGACATCTCTCAGGAGTGGAACCAATGGAACAAAAGTCTTCAAATGTTGGCCGGAAAGGTGTCCGTAATCTTCTCCAACCATACCCTGCATTGGGTCCGGGAATCGGAAACTGCGGCCCAAAATATGGCCAAACTATTGTCTAGTAATGGTATTATAGTAATGAATATATCATATTTCGGTGATATCTATTGCAACGCCGGCACCGATGAACGCAGGGCTGAGTTGGAGCGACAGCTCCGGTATCCCAGCGAACAACAATTGATCGGCCAATGGGTGACCGCATTCAAGAGCGCCGGACTAAACCGTATTGATATTAAATACTGGAAATCAAAGTTTATAATATCGGCTAATTTCTACAATGGTTAGTAATTATCATGTCATATATCATGTGTGTAATTGTATTACATTTATTACAATTAATTAGATATGATCGGTGTGTCTATTAATTGGTACAAACAATTTTTGACAGACAGTACCGGTAATGAAGACATGGATACCGTCTTACGAGAGCTGATCATTAAGTACTTCGAGACTCAGAATATGGTTAAACAATTACCCAATGATAAGGATGTGATTGAAGCGAAAGGAGAAGTGTGTGATTTTGTGATAAGTATTTAATATAGATGCTTATTCTTATGGTTATTTAATTATATTTAATTTTAATTATCAGTATTATTTAGCATACATATCGTTATTTTATTATGTATTTTATTAATTGTTGCATTAATATATTCAAACTGAATAATTTAGTGTTGGATTTCCAATCAATTATTAAATGATATATAGTATAATACTGTATTATAAATACAGATCTGTATATTATTATATCATATATTATTTTGCGCTAAAAAAACATTAAAAACAAATTAACATTACTTTTTTAATCTTATACTGCTTTATACGGACACCAGATTTGTCTACTGATGAATTTTACTCGATATAAAATATAATTATGTTTTAATATTTAATTTTGTGATTAATAAATGAGGTTTAAAGTAAATTTTTATGAATGATTTTAATTTGACTTTTGTATTATAATTTATAAAAGAATTGACACACATCTGAATAATCAGTTAATAAGCGATATATTTAAATAATAATATAAATTCTAGCTAATTATTAATTTCACACTAAACGTAATCAGTATTATAATTAAAAACAAAAATTACACACAAAATCAGTGAATAATAAATTAATAAATTTTAAAATTAATTACAAATTGAATCTCGATAATAAATTATTGGATGACTTTTTTTGTCGGTAAAATAACTCAATTATTGCCTTTAGAGTAAACACATAACTCTTATCACGAGTTAAATACCGGAAAATTCTGTAATTTTTATAAAATTATTTTTTTTGCGATAATGTTATCTAAAAACAACTCATATCTTGTTTTTGACGGATAGGATAAAAATTATTTACTGTAGACTTTGTAGTGATCTGTAAACACATTCGCGCATTATTTATTTTTAGTGCACTATTTTATTGATATGATTTTTGAGTATTAGTCCCCAAAAGAAGTCATGACGTATTAATAGGTTTATTTTAAAATTAATATTTTCACAAAAAAACATGTGCTTTTTATGCAAAATTATTCTTTGTGGAAAAATAGAATGATTGCTGGTTATTTTGCCCTGGACAATTATTTTATATCATTTCTCATTGATGACCAGCAAACCCCCGAACATGGTCATTTTTCGACATTATTTTTACAAAAATTTGATAATCTTGTATTATCCAAACGTGTTGCACTAAAAATCTAAACAATATACCATAACAATTCGATGATTGAATATCACTGATTGGGGTGGTCAAAAAGTTGCCGCACTCGTGGCTTTTGCTTTGATACCCAACCGAAGTTGGCCGCACATCGATAGTGGCCACCATTCGATCAAGATTCTAATTCCATATATGTCGGCTAAAATATGTTCATGGAATAGGGTGGCAGTGAATATACTATTTTGGATCACTTTCACGTGATATGGAGGAGCTAGAGGTCAAGAAAATTGAATTTTAGACAATCTTGAAGCTGAAAAAATCA
>CAJPIZ010001698.1:0-15728 GCA_905368565.1 Medioppia subpectinata | reverse complement strand
GAGAGAGAGAGAGAGAGAGAGAGAGAGAGAGAGAGAGAGCACTGAATAACTGCAACTCATAACTACTTTTTGTCACATTTATTATGCAATCGTTTATTCATGTATTCATTTTTCTGTGAATATATATTTTAAATGAAAATATTTTTAAATATATTTCTTCGTTAACTATATTTTATAGCATTAAAAGAGGTTTACATAAAGTATGAGGAGATAAAAAGAGGAGGAAATTCAATGCTCTTTCTTGTGATTCATTTAATGAATTACTTATCACTCGATTCCTAAACATTTGATTTCATGCGATAACGCGTTATTTGGAAATATTATTGCATTCTTGCCTTTAATTAAGCGATAAATAAATTATTTTTATTATTTCACTAATTCTTTATATCTCATTAATAATCAATTTTTGAATTCATCGTTAATATAATATTACACACGAAACCAAACACCAAATTATTAGCCAAAATCTATATTTGACTTATTTTTAGGACAAACACTAATCTCTTTTTTCTACTTATTCTCTATCAATACAATACTATTAGGTTTAAGCGTTTAAAACAATTTTTGAGTATTATTTTTGAGACTTTTAAATGGATGAAAATGCGGTTTAAACACAATATACATGTGAACGTAACTATAGTAGAGAGCAATACTAAATGTAAAACATTGTTTCCCCGATTAAATCGGTTTGTGTTTTGCTTTGTTTATTATATATTTCACAAAATGTTAAGCAATCCATGAATAAGCATAGACTCTGACCTACGATTAAATATCATGTTTATATCGACTTTTTTCTTCAATATTTGAATGCAAACTGAAGTTTAATTGATTAAGAATTTTGTTTTTGCAAATATTTATGCATTTATGGCAAACACTATCAGAAACGGAATAATTTCACTCAACATGTAATACAAAAATTACATTAATATTATTTTAATTTCATTACAACCCGACTGTCAGTCATGTATTGGATTTTAGGGCAAATTCATATAACATTAACATTACTTAAAGTATTAAAGACAACAATAATAGTAAATCCAATTATATATACAGTAATACTCACAGAAATTTAGTTAAACATTACAACAATAAAAAATGGTTTAAATATTTAACAACAATAATATTGATTGAATTATGAGAAGACATACCTGTGCTCTAGAATTGGTCTATAAATACATGTCCGCAAAGACATACACTTATTATTATTAACTTTAATATCATTACAATTACTATAATTCCATGTCTTGAAAAATAATCGGTGAATAACTCGTGTATTTATTCTACACAAACAGTCAAATAGCAACGATATGTTTTTTCTCGTATGCGTTATCGCTGTGTTTCAAGTATTAAACTGAATGTTAATATAAATAATTGACTCAATTCTCGACTCTCTCGACAAAAAAGCTGTGAAACAAGAGATGTGAACGAGAAATGTATCGGAATTTTCTCCTCTCGTTCTGCGAGAGAACAGTAATCCGATTAATATTGATATAAGTATTTGTGACTCACTATCGGTTGTGTTCAACAGAATATTATTATTATTACTAAATATAATCCGATAGCGTATTAGCCGTAACTTATATTACATACGATTGAAAAATATTCCTTGTTTTTTGGTCCAGGGATTAGAATCCGTCGCGAATTAAATAGTAATTAAAAGTATTTCAATAAAATCGATTAAATCAAGTCATCTTTTATTAATATTTTTTATTGATTGAAACTAATAGAAAATGCAATAATTATATCATATATTAATAATAATAGTAATAGAAGTTGTGTTCAATTGGTTTTAAAAACATTAGGGCGAGAATAAAAGAAATTAATTACAATTTGTTTGAAAAAATACATATTAATTATATAAAAAGCATTTTTAAATTTTTAAAACCATTAAATGTCTAAAAACTTGTTAAAGAGATTTAAGATTTATATTCCAATAATAAAACTATTGATAAAAATTTTCCGATGCGTTAAAACATCAATGAATATGTTTTCTATTATAGATCCGCTTTTCGTTCTTCACTTTTCCAAAATGTGTGTGATTTTGAATATCCTTTCTCTTCGACCAAAAATCAGTCATTAATTTTCATTTACACAAAGCATTAGTGAAAATAAGGCCACAGTTTTCACATCCGAGCATAAGATTAAATACATTTATAAAGAAATTTCAGCAAAAACTTGTGTTTTAAGATAAATTGCTCACAATTACGAGTCGTATAATAAATAATTGTTTCAATATTTATAACATAAAATACCATTAAATCCCTAAAAATAGGAGCAATAATACACGAAACATTGCAATACAATTGTTATGTTTTTTATCATAGAAATAAAAGGCACTCAAATTGAATTACAGAAGCGTTTGAGACAACTATTATATCGGTTTTTACTTTTCGAAAAATATTTGCAATTAATTCTCCGAAAAACAGTTTTAGTTTCTCTGTTTGGTTCACAAATACAAACAATTACTGGCCTCTCATCCCATCCCTAAACCTCTCTCTTTCACGTCTCGCTCTTTCACTGCTGACTAGAAATCATAAACATATTTATAATTAAAAATTGAAATTCAAAATCATTTTTCACTAAATTTGTATGAAGTAATGGAAAACTCAAAATAATTTCATAATTTAAGTTCAAAATTCGTATATCAACTCATTTGAGACTTTCATTCAATTATTGATTTAAAAACATAATAAAACAAAATCTCAAATAAAAAAGACACTCTGTTTTGGTGTCAACTGTATTACAATCGCTCAGTGAGTGCTCAATGAACTAATTGTTTGATCGCTTCTATCATAAAAAGTAATAAACCAATTAAAATACAAATCCATTGAGTTTTAGTGAAAATATTACTTTAAATGAATAGAGAGATCAAAACGATAGTGAAATTCATTGAAAATAAGATACAAATAAAACAAAACAATTAATTAATTTCCGTTGACATCAGGAGACGACTCTAAAATCAATGATTCGCTGTTCGTCATAATGAAAGCGTTGTCATGAATGTTAGGACTCGTGTAGTTGTCTTCAGAATCGGGTGTCAATTGAGACATAAGGGCCGCGTCTTCTAACTCCTGTTTCAACGAATTCGGATTCACTTTAAATGAATTGTTGTTTTTGGACGAAATGGATGTTGTGTTGGGCACCGAAGGGGACGAAGCAACGGATGTCTGCCCTCCAGAGATACCATTAGTTTTAGGAACGGGCGAAGACTTATTCTCGCCCTTTACGGCAATCGGTTTGACTCCAACGGGAGATCTCGGTATCGGTTTCTTATCGACACTTGTTTTGGACGAAAGGCTCGTGGGTTTAGTCGCCGGAGCCGTTCGGCTAGTAGTGAGTCTACTTGCGCTGGTCGTGGGCTTACTCGCGACGGGAGCTTTAGTTGGCGAGGCTTTTACTCCATTAACGGCTGGTTTAGCGGCAGTGGTCGCAGTCCTCGCTGTAATAGTCGTCGCCTTTAGAGTAGTACTCGATTTGATGGGAGACTTTGACGGGCCGGCGGAGGCTGTCGTGCCATTTGTCCGACCGGTTGGAGTCACCTTCAAAGCGGCGGTGGCGGCCGCAGGTCGAGCGGTAGTCGTTCGCGCGGACGCAACTGTGGGTGTGATTCGGGAAACAATAGGCGCTCGAGTCGGCGCCGGTTTAGCCAATGGTTTGCTTTCTGCTGGTTTGGAAGCGGCGGTTAATCGCGATGTTGTGGTCGCAGTTCGCGGCGCAGCAGTGGTTGTTGGACGCGATGCCGGCGCCACTTTCGGTGCAGGTTTGGGAGCGCTTGTTGTTTTAGGAGCGGTGGTCACTGCGGGACGAGTGGTAGTAGTTGTGGTCGCCTTCGGGCGAAGCGGTGCTGCAGTAGTCGTTGGTTTCTTATCGAGCAATGACTTTGCAGGCGCTGTGGATTTGAGTGTTGATGTAGTACTTGGCTTAGAAGGTGAGGGTCTAGTAGTAGTGGTGGTAGCCTTTGCCGGCGCTTTACTCAACAGTGAACTCGAAGATGCCGTCGGTTTGGCTTTCGGATCACTTTTGGTCAATGCTTTCGGCGCTGGTTTAGAAGCGGTCGTCGCTTTCGATGCCAAAGGCTTTGAAGCGGTTTTGATTACTTTATTCACCGCCGAAATCGCGTCCTTAGGCTTAACAACAGGTTTTGTTTCCGTGGAAATCAATGGCGACTGAGTTTCAGTTGGCTTTACTTCGGGCGCCAATTCAACTAATTGTGAATCGTTTGGTACGACATCTAAAACCGGTTCATTCACTTCTGGAGTCAATGCAACGGATTCTTGTGTTATTTCAGGAATTGATTCCTTCGCCTCCAGAGTTGGTTCACAAATAAGAGATTGGGAAACAATATCTTCGGCTAAACTTGCGTTTAATTCAGAATCCATAGGAATAACCTGTGGCTCTATTTCATCATTTTGTATCATTTGTTGCTCGGCTTCAAAAGGACTGGAGTTTATTTCAGGCATGAGTGACATCGGCTCGGGTTCTGTCAAATTGGGGACCACTTCTTGTTGTGTAAATGTCAACATCTGTTCCGGTTCTTCAATCAATTCTGGTTCTGTAAACTGTTCAACAACTTCTGGTTCTATATATTGTGGGATCTCTTCTGATTGGATAAACTGGGAAACAGGCTCTGATTCTGTAAAATGATTTATCACTTCTGATTCGAACACTTGTGGAACAACTTCTGACGGCAATAATACTTCAGATTCTATTTGTTGTTCAGATTCTGGTCTCAAAGACATATCGATGTCAGTACAATTAGTATCCTCTGATTCCAACTTATTCTGTGACATCAATTCATCATTAGTTTCAATTCCTAATCCAAATTGATTTGAATTCAATTCCATGTGTTGTTCTTCAGTCACCTGTTGTTCAAAATGTTGAATAATATTCTGTTCGTAAAATGCATTTTTCGGTTCTTCATTAATTGCCATCTCTTCCAACTCATTGTGTGTCACTCTTTCTGAGAGTAACACTTCGCTAATCAAATCGGGATTCGATGAGACAAAACCATTCATTGGATTCTCATTCAATTCATGCCCTATTTTAGACTCAAAATCATACGGACTTTCATTGAGAGGACTTTCAGAGATTTGTTCAACAATTGGTGAATCCTGTCGTTCTGGAAGTGTAGCAGAAGTTAAAAACTCGTTAAATACATGAGAATCCGTAGCATTAGAGTGAATATCTGCCACCAAATCAATGTCGTTCGCTATCTCTTTGGGTTCGTTGGTCTCAATGGGTTCCGGAATCTGTTGTGAAATGAAATTCATTTGATTCTCAACTATAATATCAGGTTTTGGTTCTTCAAAATTAAATGGTTGTGATGGAGATTCTTCTTGTTCTTCGTTTACATTCAACTGCTGAACCACTTCTTCGGCCTCTTCTGCGCTCATGTGCTCTGAAAGAAGGGCTTCTCTAATCAAATCAGCGTTTGAATCAATAGTCTTTGCGTCCGACAAGAGATCGTCGGTTTTCAAAATATCGCTCTTTTGCTCATCAGATCCTAAATGAAGTTCAGATTCAAATCGTAAAGCGATATCGTTTTGTTGAGAATAATAATCATTTTCCACTCTTTTAGTGATTTCACTCATATCTGAGTTAATCTTCTCGTAGACAATGGAATCGACACTTTCGGCGCCCGAACTCAAGTCATTGTTGTCATAATTAGGTTCATCGCCGCCATCATTGAAACCCTGATCGCAATTGTCATCCAATTTGACGGGAGTTTGAGTGGGAGTTTCCTCCCTTGAATCGCTCAGATGTTGTTCAAAGTCCTTCTCGAAAGCAGTCGTATAACCGCTTTTGTCGAAACTATAACTCATATCGAATTCAGAACCTGCGGTCGCAAAGGAATCCCTCGAGTAGTCGACAAAATCCTTTTGTTCGTTACTTTCGTTGACAATCGGTTCTGAGGTTTGATTCAATGGAATCGAGTCCTGATTGAAGTTAATGGACGACATGTTAGTGTCAATCGCGGCGTCGTCTCCACTATAAGAGAATGATTGGGATGTCTTGATGGGCGTCGAAGCGAACGCCTGTTCTTCGTGGACGTCGGCGTGTGTGACAAATGAGGACGAAATGTCTGACAACTTTGAGATATTGATCTGCGAATCGCTGTGGAGTTCGTTACTATTGGCGTTACTAACGGTTTGTGACTCTTGTTTGTCGTCCGTCTGTTCCCTTGTAAACGACTCGTTGTTGTTATCTATTGTGTCGATTAAGTCGTTATCCACTTTGTTTTGGTTGGCATTCAGATCCACATAATGGGAGGCATTGAACGGATTGGAGTCGTCTCTCAACTCGTTTTCCATATTCTTCTCCTTTACGTCAATGGAGTCTTCACTCATAGAGAAGTTAATTCTCGCTCTATTCATGTCATTGGCTGACGAATCGGAGCTCCAACTCAACGGTCCGCAGGAACTCAACTCAAACGGATTGTTGCCATTCTTCAGCATTTGCTCGAATTGCGAGTCATTGTATTGGAAGTGATTGCCATTCAGACCATTCGTTTCGGACTTTTCTCGGGGAGACATTGGCTTGAATGGTGTGGCTCTCAATTGATCGATATCTTTGAAGAATATTACAATCGTTGTAATGTTATCACTAGAACCGTCATCTTTGGCCACTTTCGACAAGTGTGAGGCCACGCCTTCGGCAATCTGTTGGGTGTCGTAATCTTCGTGTTGACAGACGTACTCATAGACCAATGAAGTCGCGTCTTCGGCCGACAACTGATCCCAGAGTCCATCGCAGGCAAGGATTAGGAAGTCTGTGTCGGGACTGATATCAAATCCAACGACATCTGGTTCTGAACTAATGAAGGGCTTGTGTTCGGGGTCTCCAATGGCTCGCGAAACGGCTAGAGTTCCGTTCACTCTCCACGTGTCCACAAATGCCACAAAACCGCCCAATTCTTCGATTCTCTTGCGTTCCTCTTCGAGCTCTGGTTTGTGTGGAATCATTACATCAATTGGTTGGCCATTCCTGACGACCACCGCCTGTGAGTCGCCCAACCATGCGATGTATAGCTTTGTCTTGTTCTCCAACAACGCGCACAACGCAGTGGAACCGCTCTTTCGGTTCTCGCGGGCAGACCTCTGCAAATAGTCGAGATCTGTTATAGAAAAGGCTTCTTTGAAAGCACCAGTAATGTCGCCGTCGAGGAAGGCTTGAGTCTTGACTAATGTGTGGTGCAAATGGGCCGACAGATAATTGGCCGCATCCACACCCGCGTGACCATCAAATATAGCGTAATAGCTGTAGTCCTTTGAAACCTATACACATAAATAATGGCAACATTTAAAAACATGTCATGTATTTGTGCATTAGATTTAAGATTAGTTCATAATTTGCATTCAGTGCAAGAATTTGAAATATTTAATTCTTAATTGCAATTCTAGTTCTAACACTAGACGACAAGTAATAAAACTGTTTTCAAACTACTTTTTACATGTTTTCCAAAAAAGAGTCAAATAATGTGATTTAGCAATAAATCTTAACAAATAAATAAAATGAATACATTATGAGTTGCAAACATTTAAACCAAATACAGTACTCGTTAATGAATAGAGAATTACCGGTATATTCAATAAACAATTAATCATTTAAATAAGTTTTGAAGAAAAAATCGACAAAAATGAGTTAACATTTGAAAAATATAAGACAAGAATTTCATTATTCTTATAATTAGATTATAAATTTTATGTATAAATATCACAACATTATTACTCACTTCCCGTTATGATTATCTAAGTGTCTAATTATACTCATATCAATCTTACGCCTAATTTGTAATACATGTAAACAAAATAATACTTTGAAAAAACATTCAGATATTTATATATTTCATAAGTATTTTTCGTATAAAAATTAGTGAAAAAAATTTCAACAAAAGATTAATATTTTGATGAATAGAGGATAACAGCATTTAAGCAAACAATTAATTAATTAAAAGCGAGTGAAAAAAGTGCTGCAAATGAATGGAAAGAATAATGTTATGTATGAAAAAGAGTGGGAAAACGTTACAATCGGTTACAACGAGAAGAAAAGATAATTAATTGTTTGTCAAAAATATCTTAACTAATAAAACAAAAAACAAGAGCTCAAGTCATGGAAATAAAATAGTTAATGGATTAGAAATTTTAATTAATCGTAACGTTTTTAGCCGTTTAATTAGCAATACATTCGAGTCAATAAACGAATTGTACATTTCAGACCCGAAATACATTTTGTAAGTCATTAGGAAATAAAATTAACCAAAAATAAAACACATATAGCGATAGTAATAGTAATCGTATAGTAATAATAAACAATCGAAATGAAGAATTAATAGTGAAATGATTGATTTGAATTAAGTGTTGAGGAAATGATACAATTGTGGGAAATGTAAGCAAATGGTAGATATAAAATGGGACTCACTTTCAGATTGAGGGCTTTATTGAGGTCGTGGAGGACGACGTGCCTGTCCTCCATCTTTCGGCGTGTATTCTTGATGGCAAAGATCGACGACACGAATGTTTGGTCCGAATATTCTTTGGCTTTCTCTGCGGCCAACTCTGGGCTCAGTTTCCAAGAGTTGATGTATTCGGTTACGTATTCTTGCGATTGTGAGTACAACTCATTTGAAGAGAGGGCTGGCGATTGGGAATTGCATTCAATTAATAACACAATAAACACACTAAACATATCATTAAATAAAAACTAGTTTTCCATCAAAACTGTATGAGTCATCTCTCAATGTATTTTATTTTCATTGCAATTATTAATAATTAATTGTTTTGCAAGAAATTGCAATAAAATAAGTATTAAGTTAAAGAGACAGCCAATGATAAGCGCAGACCTGGTTTTGAATAGTCGACACAGTCTTCGTCCGAGCCCTGAGATTCGCGACTGGTTTCGGCCAAACCTAGCTTTCGGGACACTATTGAGGCCAAAGCAAAGGCCAACGGATACGGACACTTCCTATTGGGTGAGAATCAACATATTATTACAACACTATTCATTAGGCAATCCATTCAACACACAATTTAACATTAAAATTCGCACAAATCTGTGATCATATAAACTTATTATTTGCACAAATCATTAAATAAATTAATAGATTTTCTTTTTTCTATCGCATAAAATAAATAATAGACGTTAGAAATGAGTTAACAAAAGTTTTGCGTGAATTACTCGTGAATATCAATGATTGGTACAGTATTTGCAATTCCGACACAACTATATATTGATTGAAATATACAAAATGTAAGACTAAATGTATGTTTGAATGTTTTTACAGGCGATTCAAAGTGTGTCTACAAAATGTCTGTGTCTTCGATGCCTAACATTTGTCTTGTATTATATAAATAGCGAAATACTTGAGATAAAAGTGAAACAATTTCTTATGCAATCAACGCATCAATGATTTTCGACGTCAATTGTTAAGCAATTCAATAGTCATTTAAACTCTTTCGCTAACCATTAGACTGTGTTTGGCTTAAAATGGTGTTTAAATATATCGCAAACAATGGCTATATATAAAATATATGCATTTATTTTTATCAAATATCAGATTAAAAATGTGAATATTTGCATAAAATTTGGGACAAAGTCTCTGAGAATTTATAAACGGATAAAACAAGAAAAATAAAAGTAAATACAAAAAACAATTGTGTATACATTGTATGCAAAACTAAAAACTCCTCATATTTGGCGAGTGACTCATAACATGATATTTAAATGCATCGATAGTTTTAAATCTCTTATTATAATATTTTTAATTTTTTTGTTATTCACATGAAAAACTGTTTAAAAAACATTTACAATCAAAACTAATACTAAAACAACAATAAAAAATATAGTTTAATGAATTCCGAAATAAAAATAAAACTAAAATTTCAATTAAATTAATTAAATCGAGAAAAAACAAAATTTTTAATTAAACACTTACTGAAAGTGAAAAATATTTTGTTGAAAAACAATTTGAATCAAATGAGTGACTGTCAGACAAACCCTGTGTTGAGTTAATAACACTAAAATAATAGTTGATAACAAATAAGTTTTAATACCCCCTAAAACACTACTAGACTTCTTAATACACAACTTCGCGACTACACATTCAACACAACACTACGGCTAATGTTATGTAATAGTAATTCAAAAGTAGAAGTTTTTTCTCATAATAATAATTACTTTGGGAGAGAGAAAAGCCTTTTTGCAAAACTTGTTGCAAAGAGTAAAAGAGCTGAATGTAAGCCATAAAATACTTCGTGCGCTTAAAATGAGAAATAATGGCTAAAAATATTGTGTCTATAGCTTTAATACCGCAGAGAAAGTGTGCACCAAAAATACCATCAATTTCTCCTCTCTCTTGCGATCTCTGTGTTATATTACATAACTTACACTTCAATGCAGACATAAAACTCAAACGTCTGTTTATTATCATAAGATTTTATGCAGACATACGGCCAGTAGTGAGCGCCTGGAGTACCAGATGAAGGAGTAGTAGTAGTGATGTTGTATTCAGTTTTGGCTTACAATTCAATGTTACTCTTATGATCCCTTTTGTTGACACAATAGACAGATAACACATAACATTGGCTCCGAACCAATCATTTGGTGATTGACAACGAGAGCCACCAATTCATTACGTTTGGTAAATAAATCAGACAAAAAAATTGTGGCAAAAAACTTTTATAATGTGTTTGAAGGAATTTCGTATAACAAATAACACTACACTCTATACAGAATATTATACACGTATGTTTGGCACAAGAGTTGGTACACCTGTCTCTCTGTTACCTCTTAACACAACACTTTATATACATACCTATACTCTCTCTCTCTCTCTCTCTCTCTCTCTCTCTTTTCCAACTTTTTCTTCCAAATATTGTTTTGTGTTTGACTTAAAAAACTTGAATCTCTGGTTCATCGCTCTGTAATGTATTTCGTAATACACTTTAAATTTGCTGTTATTCTCTATCATTCAGAATATATACAGAGTTTTTCATATATAATACAGTGTTATAATATAATGGATGATAGTTTTTTACTCATTTTGAGAAACATCTATTTAACATCTATTTCTAACAACAATTTTCTGGTCATTCAGTGATGGAAATATAAAGTGCATTTGAGATTACATTAGAAATTGGTTTTTTCTATTTGCTGCTCAATTTTTACATTCAAATGAACTCTTTTTTTTTGAGCAAACTATGCATTTATTCAATGATAAAAAGTTTATAAAAAACAAAAATTATTTATTGAATTTTTTGTTGTATATATTTTGTGCTGAATTTTTGATTCATGTTTTTACAGTTTGGTAGAGGGAGAGAGAGAGAGAGAGAGAGAGAGAGAGAGATCGAGCAGTTCATTGAATTTATTCCGAATTATTTTTGTTTATTTATGATTTGTTTAAGAGAGAGAGAGAATGTGAACACGAATTCTGACATTTTGTGCCACAGATTAGCACTGAATTAATATCAAGAGTGAAGTGCTTTTGTTTCACACACAGAGAAGAAAGGCATCCCTCGTATTGCATATAAAATAGTTTTAATCGCCGACTGTTTATCGTACATGTAATACATAGCACTGTATATATTCAATACAAATATAAAATATACATTGTTTGCACATTTTATAAGCAATTCTTTTCCATTGTATTGCATAACAAAAAGATATTATGATCTCAAAAACGTCTACATATTTCTTACAGGATTCAAATCTATGCGCAAATGTTTGGCCGGTTATCAAAAATCATCAATTATTCACACATTGTGTGTGTATTTCCACTAAAACATAATATTAAAAGCAAGTGAACAATCGATTCCCTGCAGACACTGAATAAAATCATTAAATATTGAATAATGTATGAATAAAAGCCATTTTTGCCGAACACATGTAAATGTCTCGTTTGATTAGTGTTTGACAGCACATCCATATTAATACAAGTTTGACAGAAAACCCTATGTCTGGGGCTATAAATTGTATGAATGGAAACATTAAATACAATAACAATAATTAGAAAATAAAACTTTTCTATCGATTCATAAATACTACAAACAAATGAAACATAAAAGGAGTCACAACTGAATGCAACAAAAAAGAAAGAAAAAGTAATAATAATTTTCATCTCAAATAACTGTCAAACAATCGCTAAATCTTTGTGTCAAACAGTTGTGTATAAATAATACCCGAAACCTAAGACACCATTAGGTTGGAGGTCAGGAGTGGGACGAGATTTCTCATCAGATTTGATACTCAACGACAACATTATGTGAAAATGTATTCAATTCACAAACACATCGACCGCAGAGACACATAAATATTGTTTTATTGTCCGCATCTGTCGTATCCAAACATCGATTGGCAACAAATTTAATGCCTTTGCAATGAAATATATTATGCATTTTGATATTTGCATTTAATTATAATAAAAATGATATAATTTCTCCATTCATTCTCACTCTCTGTGAAACAAATCATAAATAAACAAAAATAATTCGGAATAATTTCAATGAACTGCTCGACAAAAAATGATAAAATAATAAATTAAAAACGTAAAAATTAGATCTTATTTGGAAAATGCATTAATAGTATTATATAAGAGAAAGATTTGCAAATATTTTAATATATCGTTGAATCAATGGCTCAAATACACAAATATTTTGGGATCGAAAGTAAAAAAGGGATATTTAATGTCAAACAATATTAATGTTTAAAAAACTGGTTGAGAGGCAAAAGAGGTGTCTGAAAGAAATATATAAACCGATTGGAAAGTCAGGTCTTCAGCACAACTTGTTATTCAACTGTAATTATTATGTGCAGAGAGAGAGAGAGAGAGAATGAATGAAGAAATTATATCATTTTTATTATAATTAAATGCAAATATTAAAATGCATCACATATTTCATCGCAAAGGCATTAAATTTGTTGCCAATCTTGATTTGTTTAACAGAGAGTGAGAGAGAGAGAGAGAGAGAGAGAGAGAGAGTCGGTGTGCGTACGTAGAGTGAAGTTTGGGCTGTGAAAACGACACGGATTGTCTAATTCGGTGCATACATATCGACAGCACAGGTATGAGAATGGGATGGTATGGCGAATGGCGGTCACCAGCCATTACCATACAGTACAGACCCGATCGCATACTTCCCGTTAATGGTCTACCAGTCAAGCAAACTTCCATCAAAAGAGTGTATGCGCTATAATCAGTGCCTACAGTGCCTTCTCTAATGAACAAACTTTTATTGCGAGTAATAATCGTTACAAGTAATGGATCAGACCATCGATAGGGCGCAGACAAAACACCATTACATGTAGTCTCACATTAATCCTATTCTATAAATACTGTTTCTGCTATTAATTTCATCGATTATTATCTATATATTGTATTCACAACAGTAATCATACGGCTATTTATGACACAATTAATGTCATATATTTTATACAAAACGCTACTTTAAATCCAATTTATCGAAATTAAAAGTCAGATAACGATCGCAATCATTGTAATAACAATCATCTCTTTTTTGTTTACATTTTCTTGTTTTAACATTTGTATCATTTATACGACAAATGAAATACAATTTCAGTTATTTATTAATGAATGCAAAATGACATAAAATTAATCGTCGATTGAATTGCGCGACTCATTAGATTTGAAATAATATTAAATACATACATAAAGTGAACACACATACAATGTATATTCAATATAATGTATGCACACATATAGTGAACAAATATTTATCTCTAAATGAACTCTGGAAAGAGTCGATTGAAAAAATAAAAAACAAAACTCAAACAAAAATTACACTAAATTTTAATAGCATTAAAAAAGGCTGTGATAACAGAGAGCGAGTAAATGCCAGTCGCTATTCAATAGAGAATTCTGGTATTCAACAAATATTTTCGGTGTTTAAAATCAGATTTAAAAAAATACTAACTTTTTATAAAACAAATCACAAATAAATTGTTAATCGCTTTCTAATCGGTTAAACTAATAATAGGAGAGCAAATCAATTGCTGCCAAATTTGATAACCATTTAAACACTGAATACTCGCAACAAAACAAAAAATATATAAAAACATGAAAATAAACTCAAAAATCTTTGGATAATTTTGTTCGGCGTTTCGTATCTAATCTACTTATGGCAGAGTCTGAGAGGATCTTTAAATTTCTCTTAAATTTATATTAAATGCAAAACAACAACAAAAATAAATGCCAAAAACCAACAAATTTTCGATAAGAATAATTTACGATTGATTTTCAATTAATCATTTCATTTAAATAAAATTAATTCATTTTAATAGCAAAACAAAAAATTGCAATTTATTTCGTGAACTTATAATGCAATCAAAGGTTACAATGAAATGCAAATTTTCAAAATACATATCAATATTAATGTGCATTTAAATTGAGTGAAACAACAGTGCCTTTTGGTCTGAATGGCATCCCATATAAGAGATGTGGGAATATTATCGCCCAGTTTTAAAGCAAATAAATGCACGATTGATGCGATGGATAGGTTCAACCCTAACATCAAAACATTTTGGAGACCAGTCTATCATTGAAACACCCATTCCTACAAATATTCTTATCGCTTAATAATATCACATTTTTTAGACCATTCAATGCAAGGATAGTCTATCTGTTCATTCAATTCACTCTCGATTTACTCTTAAAATAAGAAATTATGATAATTATCAATGAAAATAAATCGCTTTTCATAATTAAAATAATAAATATTAATTGAATTTACAATTTAATTATAAATTATGATTGAAATACAGAATATTGTTACCAGAAATCCGGTAAAAACAATAAGAATTTCAAATTCAATGTTAAACTAATTAACTTTAATAAACAAATAACTCGTATTTCAATTAATTTTGACTCATATTTTGAAAACCAAAACCTAAAACAACGATAATTTGTAATTAAAATACACAAAAATTTGTCACATTATATATTCAAACGAGCAATAAATCAAAATAAAACTCTCTTAACACAAGTGATAATCTAATACTGATGTAAACTATCGGTAAAGTATCCCATAAAAGTCTATTGAGAAATATGTAAAAAGTTATAACTGAAAACAATTTGTAAAAAGTCAACACTTTTGAAGAGATAGTAATCATAATAAACTAAATGTGTTAAATCGTAATCAATAATTCACTGTTAAAAACCAATCAATTAAATTCATAATTAAGTAAAACTTTAAAATTAAGAAAAAAGTGAGATATAGAGCGATATAAATATAATTAGATAATTAAACTTCAAATTGTGATAATAGCTATTTTAGATGTTCAGCACTGCTTTTGTCGCAGAAAATTTACAAAATGCAAAATTGTAGCCAAAATTTATGCTAACATTACATCTAATGATACACTTCATGAATAATTTTATAAGAATCGTAAAAAACACAATTCATATCTAAATTAACATAAAATATATATTAAAATGTTGTTTAAATGAGGATATCTTTCATATTAGTGTTTGGCATACAATGTCTGCATACGAATCGCCTAATTGTAAGTCTTTTCTATAAATCGCTTTTCAATTTATAGATCTGATGTCAGAATCGATTTATTAATAATAATAACAATCAAATCATAGCCAATAGACAAATGAACTCAAACTATAAACAAAAAAGTAAAACTTTTAAACAATAATTACAATAATTAGTGAACCTTTAAGTTATTGTTTTGCATAAACTATTAAACAAATTTATAAATAATTATAAATT
>CAJPIZ010001697.1:0-15729 GCA_905368565.1 Medioppia subpectinata | reverse complement strand
TTTATTTTGTTTTGTGTTTGAATTAATAATAACAAACAATTGCAGACAAATAAAACACAGAATCAAATGGGAAATCATTTTTGCGATTAGAGAGAGAGAGAGAGAGAGAGAGAGAGAGAGAGAGCCGTGAATTGGTTGTATAAGCGAGAACTCTATGGCAACTCTGTTCTAACTGTTGTCGATGAGGATGGAGGCACTCATAGGCATAGCATCAGCTCCTGTATTGAGCACCGCATGTGCTGTGATGACAATATTCAGCCCAAAACCTCTCATAAAGTTTAGCGTTGATTCTGATCGCAAAGAGAAACTGCTTTTTGGCGAAAATCTCTTCCTCTTTCATTCGACGGCTGCTTTTCATATCAATTGACGCTTTTTTCTTGAAGTCATATCCATTTCAATGTATATCATCTCTATTTTGTGAATACTTTTCATTATAACCCGCGGATAACTTAAAGTATTGAATTCTCGCCAATCATTCCATCACTAAAAAGTCACAAATTATTTTATATGTATTTACTTCTTATTTATCTCTTGTGTATTACTTTATTCCAGCATTTGTTGTCAAACTTTTTCCTCTTTTTTATGGTCTCATAGTTTGAATCAATTTTGATCTCTAATCGAGACTTTGTTTTGTGAAAAATGGTTTGGATCTAAAAGATTGTCTGTCTTTCTCTTTCACTATAAAATCGAAAACCAAAACTCAATAAATCCCAAACCCATGACTAAAATTTTCAGTAATAAATAATAAATAAAATAAAACCCCAAAAAATGCTTCTGATTCTAAAGGCCGACCAAAAAGCAAGAATTCATTTTTTACTCGTGAAAGTCGTCTATTGTATTGTGTCTTATATTCTGTGAATTGTTTGCACACATGAAATAAACTTATTTTTAGTCTCGTTTCTCGCTTTGTTTCATATTTTCATCCCATGTTTTGTTTGTGACTTTAAGTAAAGAAAACTATCAGTTCTTTCGTAATTGAAACAAATGTCTTCACTTCGAAAATCGTGTCTTTATAACGATTTGTTATCAAAATATACTAATAATATGTGCTATTTATTGTTGATGTGATGGGCAATCAGAGCACCTGTTTCTCATATTTGTTGTCAAACTTTTTCCTCTTTTTTATGGTCTCATAGTTTGAATCAATTTTGATCTCTAATCGAGACTTTGTTTTGTGAAAAATGGTTTGGATCTAAAAGATTGTCTGTCTTTCTCTTTCACTTTAAAATCGAAAACCAAAACTCAATAAATCCCAAACCCATGACTAAAATTTTGCAGTAATAAATAATAAATAAAATAAAACCCCAAAAATGCTTCTGATTCTAAAGGCCGACCAAAAAGCAAGAATTCATTTTTTACTCGTGAAAGTCGTCGATTGTATTGTGTCTTATATTCTGTGAATTGTTTGCACACATGAAATAAACTTATTTTTAGTCTCGTTTCTCGCTTTGTTTCATATTTTCATCTCATGTTTTGTTTGTGACTTTAAGTAAAGAAAACTATTAGTTTTTTCGTAATTGAAACAAATGTCTTCACTTCGAAAATCGTGTCTTTATAACGATTTGTTATCAAAATATACTAATAATATGTGCTATTTATTGTTGATGTGATGGGCAATCAGAGCACCTGTTTCTCACGTAAATCCAGACGTGCCTATCGACCACATATCAAACATATTAGGTAAGCATCACTTTCTCACATCACTGTCCTTACAATGTAATTATTACTGACATTTTAAAAGAGATTTTTATTTAGTTTTAATTGAATTAATCGATTCTCACGACTTCTACAAACCCGGGGCGTTGTATAACTTCTTTTATTTTAAATAAGGTTTAATGTTTGGAAAATATTTTTTGATTATTAAATCAATATGTTTTACATTTGCATAAAATTAAATCTCTGTTCACTCGGAATCTGATTAACATTTTCCACGGTTCGCATCGTTTTGTAATTCAAGGGAAAAAATAATATGAAAAAACTTGTGTTAGGAATAGTTTGTTAAAAATAGATATTCCGTTATCTAATAGTGTATTCAAATAATGGTTCAATAAAAGCAAATTCACGAATAGTTAACTCGAATTTAATGACCTTTAAAAAATTATTGAGAGAATGCATAAAGAATTTTCGTTTTTAATGAAAGAAATGGAAATATATATTCTTATGTTCTCTTGGGTTTTGATGAAAACATCTTTTATAGACTTTGATAACAATATTAATTATTATTTGTCTGGCATTCAAATGATTATTAATGTTATGTATATTTAATGATTTAAAGCAACGATTGTGATATCACTTTCTCACATCACTGTCCTTACAATGTAATTATTACTGACATTTTAAAAGAGATTTTTATTTAGTTTTAATTGAATTAATCGATTCTCACGACTTCTACAAACCCGGGGCGTTGTATAACTTATTTTATTTTAAATAAGGTTTAATGTTTGGAAAATATTTTTTGATTATTAAATCAATATGTTTTACATTTGCATAAAATTAAATCTCTGTTCACTCGGAATCTGATTAACATTTTCACGGTTCGCATCGTTTTGTAATTCAAGGGAAAAATAATATGAAAAAACTTGTGTTAGGAGTAGTTTGTAAAAATAGATATTCCGTTATCTAATAGTGTATTTAAATAATGGTTCAATAAAAGCAAATTCACGAATATTTAACTCGAATTTAATGACCTTTAAAAAAATTATTGAGAGAATACATAAAGAATTTTCGTTTTTTAATGAAAGAAATGGAAATATATATTCTTATGAATGTTCTCTTGGGTTTTGATGAAAACATCTTTTATAGACTTTGATAACAATATTAATTATTATTTGTCTGGCATTCAAATGATTATTAATGTTATGTATATTTAATGATTTAAAGCAACGATTGTGACATTAATGTTCATTTTAATGATTGTTTTTATTTTTATTGAATATTCATTTTTACATTTGCCAACAATTTGTATAAATGAATGAATGATCACTTAATCTATTTGTTTTGTATCTGATTTGCAGCAAATGTATGTTCACTATTATTTGAATAACTTTTTGATTAATGCTTGATATATCGATACGTTGTTTGCAATCCTGAGTCCGGATATTATTATTCTTATATAATTAGCGTTTGATGTCTACTTTGAGAGTCCAAACACACCATTTCATTATATATTCAGTTTAACCTTAGAGACTGAGTTCTGCCCTTAAATATAATTTTTTGCTTAACAAACCATACAAACCATACCTAACTTCCCTATCCTTATGGAGAGCACTCATGTTTTTCGCTTACATTTTATTCATAGCGTTTTCAATTTGAGATTACGATCAAATATTTAGCTATTTTTGTTATACTTTACGTTTCCCTCCCATTAAAGTTTTTTTTGGGAACTTTTTAGCTATAATTTTGTCGATTAAGCGCTGATTTCAAGTGTTGTTCAAAACATTTAATGAATATTGAATTCTATCCGAAGTCTTGAACCGAAATTAAATTTCTGCCTTATTTTTAGTGAACATCTCTTTAAATAAATATAAAAAGTTTGTTTATAGAAACGATTATTAAAATATTTTTTACCGATGTTTTCGACAGATTTACTGAATTATTCTATGGTTTTTAGGATTAATATTATTTTATACAATACACAAAATGAAAAGCAATTTTCATTCATATTCTTAACTTTCATTTATCGTCTGTTTTTGAAGTCTCAGTCATTATATTTCACAAAATGCCAGAAATATTGGATATTAGGGTTGACTTAAGATATGGTTTCTGAGCAGTTCCTCATGAGGACTCCTTGTAGTACAGGTGCCTTCAATTATGACGATAACAACTCTTTTCATTGCATTACGATTTTTTGTCAACTATTTTTAGATTTCAATTGAAATAAATGCTTAAAACAATTGTAGTCTTTACTCATGACTTGATTTTCTATTAATAATATCTTTTGAATGTCTTAAATGACATAAAATGTTTTGTTTTTGATTTTTATAATTTAAATATAGCGACGAATTAGTGATGAACCGATTCAGTCACACGAAACATATTTTTCTCTTCATATTAAATGTCTGTCCATTTTTCTGTCGGTAATCTTCTGTGAATTATAGCTATAATTAATTTCATTTACTTCTCATTAACTAATTGTTTATACACTTAATATCGATATTCTTATCACTTGTTTGTGCGGATACTTTGCCTTCTCTTACGGCTATGCGTTTTGACTCTCAATCAGTTGTTTATTACATTATTTCAATCGCCATCTAATGTAATATTAATTTGATTTTTTGTGTGACATTACTTTTTGCAGTTTATTAATCACCACATATTCTGGTTGTATTACAAACTCATGTGTGTTTTCAGGCGATTTGCTTTGCATTTTATTTGTATTGTGTATTTGCACAGAATATTCTTAACCCAAATGTGTGTTAAACATCATTTGGCAAACAATTAAATTCATTTGAACGCTTAAGAAATCATTAGACAATTGGGTAATTTATTATGTGCTGTTGTTTTTGTATTGATTTATCAAATATTGCTTTAACCCAAAAGGGATTACAATATAAACACATTGAATGCAATTAACAAACGAAAAGAAGTTTTGTGTTTATTGTTTTTGTTGAGAAACACAAGTTTGTGCTTAGATTTGTGATATAATCGGCGCTTATTTATCGAAACTTTGTTAAAATCTTATGCAAAAATTATGTCAAATTAAGATTTATGCATACATTACATGAGTTGTGACGGAAGGCTTACTCTCTGTTATTTGAAGCATTTGTTTGCATTCAACAAAATTGAGGAAACATTTATATATTTTGTTCCTTAATATTCATTAATAATTAAGCGATTATTTAATCATTAAATGATTGAATAATGGAATTTAAGGCACAAATTCATTTGGAGAATAACGAATAACTTTAGATTAAGTATTTAATAGTCTCTCATTTAGCATATCTACTGTAGTTTAATTCAGTTTAATTATAAAATGTTGTCCATTTTATTCTCTAAACTATATTCTGTATACAGTATAGTATAGTATATGGTATTATAAGTACAAGTATTCCTATTTATTGACCTCTTTTTGGTCATATCTGTAAAGAATTTGCCGTTTTCTTAATGATTTATAGCGTCTAGAAATAGATTATTTGATAAATAAATTAAAGGGAATTTTTAAATATATAAATAGATTTGGATGTTTGGATCGATATTTTTTAGTGATGGTAAAAATATTCATATATTATACATTTAAAGAGTTACATGTATTGCACAAATTGATAACTAATGCATTACTCGCTTTCAATATTGTGTTGTGACATAACTTTAGGCAAATATATAATTCATTCGTCTTTTTGTTCATTTAAAGCAAATATAGTATTTGTCTTTTGGCACAATATTTTTCTATTCAATGAATGTTTTATACGAATTGAATATCAAATGCTATTTGTGTTTGCAGTCCGAGTAAAGAGGGCTCACATTAAAGTCTCTTTTCTTATTATTTCGTTGATTCGATGCGAATGAACACAAGAAAGCAAACAATTTGTGTCTTCATCTCTCTCTCTCTCTCTCTCTCTCTCTCTCTCTCCAGTCTTCGCGCTATCTTTCTCTCCCCTCTTAAGTCTCTAATGACTTTCTGAGAAAACTATTTATTATTATTTTTTGTTGAAATATTATATCCTTTGACCGCTTTTTCAATACAAACAAACAAATGGTCAATAATTTTATTAAATGAATTGATAGTTTCTTCTCGTTTTGTCGTCCAATAAAACCGATTCCGGAGTTTATGTCTTATTTTTAGCAAAAACTGCAACATTTTTTGCTTCAATTTAATGATATCTTAAATTAAAATTTATTTTCTCTTCAACTGATTTTTTGTTAACAATTTTCGTTCAAAAGAGAATTAAATGAAAATCAATGAAAAGGCGATTCGTATTGTATTCCTAAATGTCTTAAATAATGACTGATTCTTATTCTTATCCTTTATTCACAAACAATTGCTTTGCTTTTTCAATACATGTATTCATTCCTTCACTTCTTCCTATATCTCGAGACTCAATACAACTAATAATTGTTTTTCTTGGACTCAGATTTTGTATTGAATAACTTATACACACAAAAAACTTTTAGCGAAATTACAAACAAAAAATGTATTAAATTTATCGCACACTTAGTTTTGTCTTTACAACACTTTTTTGTTTATTTCATGTTTGCTATAAAAAAGTTTACAACTTTTGATGAATTGTTTAATTATAGGAATTGTGTTTTTAGTTATTCAAAACCATTTGAATCTATTTTTACGACTATTTACGTGTTTCTCATTCAATGAATTTATTAATCAATATTTATAATAGTATTAATTTATGTAACGTATTACTGATTCAAGTAATAAATGCATTATTTATATCACAATTATCTTAATTAATGCTATTTATATTGCTTTCTCAATGTCTATGATTATTATTTTATAAATAATGTATAATTCTGTTTTATGTGACATTGTTTTTATTGTTAGTTATAATGTTTATATCATTTATTAGTAATCTTTTGTCGGATAATTGTAATATTTATTAAAATATTATGTTGTAATCCATAATAAATGTAGTGATGTTTTATGGATTTGCAACAAAATAGGGTTAAACCAATATTTTAGTTGCGCTCACAAAACATTCATTCATATCTATTTGTTTATTTGAGTTTAGATTTATTGTTCAGTTAATGACTTGGATTTCACTGATATGTTTGGCAAAGCAATAGTCACTTGTTATGCCGAATAGAGTACTCTTTATCTCACAATTTATGTATAATTAGTTGTCTAATAAACTAATGTTCAATGAATTGTATCCCATATTTAAGAACAGAATTCAATTTTAATTGCAATTCATTTTGTGTTTTTGCAAAAGGCGTCTCATTTGAATGAGAAATACATTTTTTGCTGTTTTCCACAAAGAGATGCATAATATATATGAACTTTTTTGTTGGTGGAGTTGACGGCACTAACTGTCGGAGCGGTTCAGGGCGTGAGACAAAGCGGATGTGGTTTCACAAAGTCTTCTGCAATATAAAGACATTCATTCACTCGAATAGTCATCTAATCGTCGTTTCCATACATAGACTTGAAATTGTTTTCAACATAAAAATCTCACATTAAAGCAATTAAATGCTCTTTGAGTTCAAAATATTTTTTCCTCTTTGGGTTGCAATACATTTATTTGACTTAAATATTTAAATACTAATTTTTATTACAAATAACTTTTAGAGCAAATGTGTTTTTAGGAGAAAAATATTATATAATTTTTATTTCGTTATATATTACAACATAATTGTAAAGTCTGTCTACACTTACTGTATATTATATCTAAGGATTTGACTTTTTTTTGTTTTTACTGAACGGATGTGAATGCATAGTAGTGTTGGCGCGAAATGTTTTAGTATTTCCAGATGTTTGGTTTGTGGCTTTGGATCTCGTAGTGAAACTTTAAGTCAAATTATCTGCTCATAACTCGAGAGACAGTTCACAAACAGACCCTCAATGTATAATAGATGTCCACTTTTTTCTGTACCAATACATCACTCTTAAGGGGAATAAATAGCTCTGTATTGACAGTTACCACTCAGTTATATCTCGTTTTTGTTTTGCTTCTCATATAATGTAAAGTTATAATACTTGAAATGTGTCCCCACTTACCGTTTGCCCTGTATTTCACTCTATAGTCTACTGGACACAAATGGGGGGTCTTTTGGTTTTTAATTTTGTTGTGTGTTTTTTTGTGTCCAAATGTTGTGTCGAAGTATTTGGAAAATTGTTTTCATTTATCGTTATTATTGACTATTGTTTGCCTATAAATCACATGAGAATATAATTAGTTTGAATTGAAATGAATTGGAAAGCAATGCAATAGAGAAGTGATTTGAAGAGGAAAATGTCACTTCCATAAGGGCTTTGGCTGTAAAAAAAGGCGATTGATTTATAATGCAATCAGTGATCACTCAAATAAATGTTATTTTCATTTGTGTCCAAATGTTTAAAGCATTTAAATTTTTGTAAACAAAAGTAAATTTTAGGCAATTTTTATGTGTTTAAGGAATGCCTGAATCGCTTTTTCTCCTCCTTCTGTGTATCACTTTCTAAGAATTGTTAAATGCATTCAACGTTTGTATAATTTAGACATTTTAGGCAAACATTTCACATTAGTTTTCATTTTATTAGTGATTGTTTGTACGCAACTCTTTTATAACTATGAAACAAAATATTTTGTATAATTTTATGATAATTTCACGACAAAAAAGTCATAAATTTCGGAACACATCAGAAGCTTAAACAGCGAGTTGTCAGAAATATTACATTTTGTTTCTCTGTTTAGTTGTAATAAAAATTTAATTCATTTTCATTTTACAACACCTATTGAAACACACATCATGTATAGTCTAATGACCGATATTTCATGTTTGTTGTAACTTATTTTTAAATCATAATAAACTCAATTGTTTCAATGGATGTAATTTTATGTTATTTTCTTTGAAACTCAACTTAAAATCCAATTCAAGAATTGGTTTAAATGTGAGATTCTTGACGCGAATACATAATGAAAATCAATTTCTATGTGAAACACATTCATATTTTTAACGATATAATGCTCTAAAAGATAAACATTTTTACGAAACGAAACAACTTCTCAACAATACTGTAGACAAGTGTTTGAGAAAATTTCAATGAAAGCAAAAGCGTATGCAATGTCTTATTATATGGGCTTTCAAGTGAAGAGATCGTTACTCCTATCAAATGCACAGCAGTTTGTGTTGTAACTAAAGACGAGATTTTTCGGGAGTAAAAACACACAAATTCGGGAATATACATGTCCAAAATCGGGGAAATTCGGGAATTACGTTTATATTGATTTTTCAAACGATAATTATGCAATTAAGTGATTCTAAAAAGGTCTATGTATACTTATGACGCAAAATAATGACATTTATTAAGGTAAACATAATTGCCGAGTATATAAATATGCTGTTTGTATCCAATGTTTTATATTTTCAATAAGCATCATATCCATAAGAATTGGTTTTATCTATTCCAGTATAGTATAATATAAGTTTATCGCAGATTAGGTAAACTTTGCAGCAGGTTTGGTATTTATTTAGCAAATTTGTTGAAATTTTGATTAAAAATGTGTATTTCCGGGACTATTTTTAATAAAATAGTAGCATTTCGGGAGTTTTTCCAAAAATATGCCAAAATCGGGAGTTTTCTCAAAATGTGCCAAAATCGGGAATATTCGGGAAAATAAAAGTGGTATATTTTTACTTCATTATAACCCCTAAGACTAAATGGATGATATTCCCGAGCATTCTATTAACTAATTTTAATCGGGAATTCCCGAAGAATCTCGTCTTTAGTTGTAACGAAATTTCCACTCTTTTTAACTTAATTTTTGCAATAAATGTTAGAAAAGCTGAGCTGTCTTTCCATTTAATATTAATTGTATTTATAAGACTAAGTGTTTTACGGATTAAATACGATGTCTGTATACATATGCCATGTGCTTAAAGTCATTTAATAGTGCATAAGATATTTAATAATAACATTAATTAAAAACTTTATTTCATTAAAATATTTATTAATTTAAAGATATGTCAAAACACTAATGAATTTATTTCACTCCGCAATGACTATCATTTCAAAACATAATGAATAAAACAATTATTCATTTAAACGATTATTTCATATAAACAAAAATATTTTGTAATTTATATCTATTTCTATATTTAGTAACAAATGAATACAAAGTATTCCTCGACTGCACATCACATGAAATGTAATTTAACTAATTTTGAGGCTTAGAATAGATTACGAGGTCTTATTGAATAGCACTCATCAGTCGTAATGACTTAACACACGAATTATGCATTTCAGTGAATATCTTATTTTATTTAAATTCATGTCGTGTTTGAAAGCAGACCCCGAAAAGTGTGGCCAAAAATATTTGTTTAGCATTTTGTGTTTGGATTCTGTTGTTGTGTTCAGTGATTAACCAACTCTTTGATTGATGTGTTTGATTGGACACATAGTTAAGCTCTTCTCTCATACATTCTTAATGCGAGACAAAAGTCGAGACAATCAATAAAAATATTGCCATTAATTCTCAAACACCTCAATATATCTCTCAATATATTTTGGGTCCCAAAATACACGAGACAAACACATTTTGATTAACGTCTCTTCATATCTATTAAGCTGTTGTATAAATCAGGCGACCCTTTAGGATAACCTATTCATTAACGATGTGTTGCCATGAAGTTTAAGTTTGTGTTCAGTAATCTCATTATCTTCCGGTCTCTGCCGACGAACCAGACATCAAATCAACTGTTTTTTGGTCAAAACAAATAGTCTTTTACTATTTCACCAATCAATGAGAAAATCATAACCGAGAAAATGAATGGTTTTATTAGGTCTGATGAGAGAGAGAGAGAGAGAGAGAGAGAGAGAGAGAGATCGCCAATAATAGAGAATTTAAACAAAAAATACAATTAATATTTAGTCAAAAACTATTATCAAAAACATAACACAAAACACGAATGTTGTTGTGTTGGGAGGACTGCATAATATGAGCGCATATTATCTGAAGACAAAAACCGATTTATTAATATTAAAAACAATTATTCATAAAATTAATGCTCAAAAATCAAAAGACACAAAAAGACTTCCGAAAAACTTTTGCAATAATAAATATATAATAGTTTTATTTAAGTGAATGGAGTAGTGATGTGTCAAAAGTGAATGAAATTGAATATTTCAATGAATAAAAATCGCACATTTTTAAAAGTAAAATATTTTAAATAAACCTAAATATACAGCAAAACATTAATTCAGAGCCGTATTTGTTATGCGAATATATGTAAAGGCTTTTCGCCAGAATATTGAGTGCAAAGAATATTTTTGTATAAATACAAGTGAGAAATGGAAAAGACATCTAATATAGTGTAACGTAAAGAATACTGTGAAGTAAAAAAAATCGTAAATTCACTTTAAATAACATATACTCTAATCACCAAAGGATCCAATGGTTCGCTTCTCTCTCTCTCTCTCTCTCTCTCTCTCTCTCAACAGCTTTTAGTAGACCTAAAGTCAGACCGTTTTGAATATATGCATAAAATATTGTGTATATGTATTAAACTGCAATCAAATGTTTTTAGTGTTTTGGTTCACACTTTACACACATAAAACATATACAGAGAGCATAGGTTTGTGTGTCTGTAAAGTAATGCACATAAAAATATTCTGTAATAGAATTTATTCTTCAAAATCAAATTTTTGAAGCAATAGTTTTCAGTCGACTCTAAAAACATTAACATTTATTGGTTGCTATGTTTGCCAACGGAGTGCTCCTACTCTTGCCATTTAGGCATACATTTGCAAATTAGTTGCAAAAATGTTGAACGAAAAATATATTTCATATTAAGGAGAGTGAATGGCGAGAGAGAGAGAGAGAGAGAGAGAAGCGAACCATTGGATCCTTTGGTGATTAGAGTATATGTTATTNGAGAGAGAGAGAGAGAGAGAGAGAGAGAGAGAGAGAGAAATAAGGAGACAAAAACGAAAGGATGAGAAAATTTTCATATTATGCTAACATAACATACAATAAACTGAACACAAGTTTTTGTGCTTTCTATCTATTGCTTAAACAATATAAGTAATGGCAGTAAAGCACTAAAAATTCAATCAGTAAAGTAAAGTGATGTCGAGTGAGTGAGTGAGAGATGTGTTGCTCCACAACATAGACAACACATACACTATTCATTCATTGACGGAACAGCACATCACAGGCCATACACAACACTGTGAGCGCCAGTAGTAGAGACACACAGAAGCTAAAGGAGTCGACAAAACAAAAATAAGTAGCGATCGCTGTATTAAATTGTATGAAAGTGTGAGTGCCGTTAAGTAATGCACCAATTTTTGAAATTGTAATATAAAATGAATCGTTTGTATGTGCTATGAGAGAGAGAGAGAGAGAGAGAGAGAGAGAGAGAGAGAGAATATTCTTTGAAGGAAAAGGCAATAGCATTATTAGCAGAGAATGTAATGTTGGAGGCTATTTTGATATTCATTCAATTTAATGCATTAATATATTAAAAAAGTCACAACACTTTCATATACATAGACAACGGGACCGATGTTTAGAGAACAGTCACTCTTGTGTTTAGAAAAGATTAAAAGAAATTTTTTGGCAAAATCTTTAAACATATAAAAAAAATAGTCATCTCTTGAAGAGACTCGACATAAGACGAGAACAACAAAATAGTATAAAAACTTTTTCTTTAAAATAAATTGAAAGAAAAACTTTAACAATACTAATAATAGTAAGAAAACTACTTTTATATCCATGTATTAAATATGATATAAAAGGAGTTTTTCATATTATATTCAATTCATTTTCCAAAAGACTTAATTTATTTAATTTAATAATCAAAAGACGGAAATACTATTGAAATTTGTATATTTTTCGTCATATAAATATATATTGAAATTAATTTAAATAACGAAACATTAAATACCAATTGTTTTGTTAAACAATTTACAAATGCATTGAAGAGGACAAAAGAGGGGTGAAAATGGCATTTAATTTCCCAAAACTAAAGACTACTGTTTTGTTATGTATATAATAGTGCTATAAATCATTGAAACAAAATGAACGGCTAGTTTACGGCTAAAGACAATAATAATAATGATTAAAACGACGAGAGAGAGAGAGAGAGGCAATTGGCAAAAAATTGCGATTAAGTTAAAAACAAGTGAAAACTAAAATTACAGCTAATGTATCACATTTACAATCGCTCGTCATTTTATATTCTCGTAAAATCTTTTTTATGGATCCGTTGCCTAATGTATAAGAATTTGATTCATTGACCAAAAAACAAACGGCCAGTGGTTTGACAGCGAAAGCAATAGGAAAAGCCCTGTTTCTCATACAAATACACACATCATTGGCATATTAAACATCGCTGAGACCCCCAAAAAACACATATAACTTCCCTTATTATAGATTCTATAAAAACCATATAATAAAACATAACACAAAACAGCGATTGAAATGTTTTAAATTAAATGTTTTTCTCACAATTTAATAAATCGTATATAAAATAAAAACTATATATAAAAATAAAATAAATAGAAAATAAAAAATTATATTCATTTATGAGCGTTATATAGACGGCAATAAAAACGATTGCAAAGCTCTTTAAAAAGCAATAATATTTAGTGTTTAAATAATATATACGATATATACCACATATAATGCCAAATAAAATAATAAAAAATTGAACCAAAATTCTGGTATTTCTTTCTTTGTGCTCTCCTTTCTGTGTCTTTATTTTGAGCCTTTATTTTAATTATTTAAAAACCTTTCGCTGCGGAGATGTAAGCAGTAGTTGAGGGATAAGTACGTGGAGTACGAGTTAATGGCAGAGTTTAATATCACAAATGCTTTCAAAAACCTCTATATATACAACGCTATGGTAGCAGACATTTCTAACTTCACTTTTCTCCAAAATATTTGTGTATATTTTGCAAATATATTGAGATGTGATGTAAATATGGGTGAAATGTTTTTTTCATTACCTAAAGAATAAAATAGAAAATCCATTAATAATTTTGTAAATATAAATAAATAATTTTTATATCTATTAAATAATATCCACAATACATGTATTTATATATTTTGAGCACATCTTAAACCATTATTTGTAATATTAATAGTTTTACACAAAAAAATTCTTTTCCTATTCTTATGTACACAAAAATATGATAAGAATATTGTATTGAATTGAATAGCAGTGATAGTATGTCTATAACTATGGGTGTTATGGGTTGCGGACACACGAAATACCAGTGCTGTGTGTGTTGTGTGGATGTGTGTGAATGGAAGTGCAAGTAATGTAATGCAAGTGCTCTTTCAGTTGAAAAGAGAGCTAAGGTATGATGTATTACATCTAAATGGTCAGCACCAGCACAACCACCCTTTGGCCATATAAACCAGGATTAAATCATCATCAATCAACTGCCACAACATACACACACATAGGGTTACATCACATGCAACCAAATACACCACACATACAATATATACCGTATATACAGGTTCTGTACATTATATACCAATAGAGCGCATACTGTATACAAAAGCGTTGGTTAAATGGCTAGTAATGCATAAATGAATGCAAGAATATTATACATGAGATGAGAGACACATAACACGAGCACAATTAGTTGGTATACATTGAAATGTGCGAATCATTTATGGATAATTTCGTGAAAAACAGGAAAATTGTTTAATTAAATACATTACGAATTTGTGTGAATAATGTAAAATGAAACAATAGGGCATTTTAAGGGACAATAATTATAGCAGAGAATTGGCCATAAGTTTAGGTCCCAATCAACAAATGCAATTCCTATCGAGGGAGTCGTGTGTTTTCATTATATAAAAAGCGCTTCAAATATATCCATACGAGAGAGAGAGAGAGAGAGAGAGAGAAGCGAATAAAGGAATAGAAAAACATGTCAAATAACAACGAAAAACATGCAAATCTCTGGGGAAAGAGTAAACCGACGGTACGGATAGAGCACACAAATGGATGCAAAAAGGCATCACAAAAATAAAAGCCAATATTAGACACGTATCCATACGAGAGAGAGAGAGAGAGAGAGAGAGAGAGAGAGAGAGAGAGAGAGAGAGAGAGGACTGACATATTGCGAGCCCAGAATAATAGCAAGAATATAAGAGACGAGTGACCGGGCCTTACAACGCCTCATAACTGCATTCATTAAACAGACACAAAATAGTAAGGCATAGAAGGCATGGGGGATGGCATAGGAGGCTGAGACCAATGCATAACAACACATCCATTAGAAGAAAGTAGTGCCAAATCCTATTCTCAATACACAGTTATTAGTACTCGAGGGACATATAAATACATAAGAATTTCACTCTCATTATAACAAAATAAAGTTTTCTCTGATTTCTTCATTCTTTTACTATTACTACTACTTATTATTATTACTGTTTGACAATTGTATGCTTTGAATACCAACAAAAAAGTAATACTCAAATGGTTGGTGGCATACAAACAATGTGTGAAATATGACTAAACCTAATGTCATAAAAATTGATTGAATTGCAAATTATATTAAAAAATCAATTGCAAAAAATGTAAAAAGTATAAAATAATAATAACAGTAATAATTTGGATAAAAAATTCATTATTGAAAAGAGTGGAGAAAAAACACTGCATTTATTGATTGGATGCAAACCATTGGTAAGAATCAAAAGATAAACTTTGAAGAGAAGATAGAAATAGAGAGCAAATGTGTGAGACATATAACAGCAATAATAGTAATAATAGAGGATTTTTTGTGATTAATTCGTTGTGTATTGATATTATATAACTGCATGTATAACAAGAATCTTGTGTATAGTATAACACAGTGTATAATATAATGGAGAAATTCATGCGAATTTAGAAAATGTTTTTTCATCACAGATTCAATTTATATTACGGCTCATTGTCTGAATCAGTAGAGCATAGCATAGAGTTGGAGGAGAGAGAGAGAGAGAGAGAGAGAGAGAGAGAGAGATATAATGTTAGAGCCTTTTCGCACTCACTTTCCAAATGATTGCGATCTCTCTCTCTCTCTCAAATACTAACCACGATTTGTGGTGCACTTCACCCAAATGTCTTCGTCCA
>CAJPIZ010001696.1:0-15729 GCA_905368565.1 Medioppia subpectinata | reverse complement strand
TGAGTTTGTCACCGGGGATGACGAGATAGCGGCCCGGATCGCGAGCCATTTTGGCGAACTCTTCGGCCAACTCCTTGAACGACGGTCGGGACTCGGCGTCCAACATCCAGCATTTGATCATGATCATATACACGTCGATCGTACAAATGGATGGTTGCGGTAGACGTTCGCCCTTTTCCAGAAGGTCGGGCACATCCCGTGCCGTTACGTTCTTATAGGGCCGGTCGCCATATGTTAACAGTTCCCACGCTATAGAGGGTACGAAATACAGGTAAATATGGTAAATGAGATCAGATGTAGGGTTTGGCAAAAGGGTTACAAAGTTTGAAGGTTACATCAGGTGTGCTATCAATAGCTGCAGGCATTTAAAAAACCTCCACATTATATAAAGGCATATATTCGTATAAAAGTGGGAATCATTTGGACGCTTACCGGTGACACCAAAGCTCCAGACGTCGCTCTTATGTGTGAATATCCGGTGTTGAATGCACTCGAGTGCCAACCATTTGATGGGCATTTTCCCACCGGCGGCCTTATACTCGTCCTCATCGATCTCCAAGAGTTTTGCTAAACCAAAATCAGTGATTTTCACACAACCGGGTGTTTGGAGTAACACGTTTCGGAGCGCGAGGTCTCTGTGAACCATACGCTTCTCCTCCAGATATGCCATTCCTCTGGCTATTTGTGTGCACCAATTGAGTAGTGGTTTGGAACCGATCTTATCCTTATTGTTTCGCACGTAATCCAGAAGACATCCCAATGGCATGAGTTGCGTGACGAGCATCAGCTCCGATGTCATACAGACGGCCAACAGTTTGAGTAGATTCGGGTGATCCACACTCGCCATGATATACGCCTCCTCTAAGAACTCTAACAATCACAACCCAACTCAGGGAAGAGAGTCGTGAAACTATCGCTGGCCATAAAAGTGCAAGAGCGGGAGGCCATGGGTTTGTGGGAATATCTGTCACGGTTTCCGCGGCTGCGGCACTTACGGAGCCTTTCGGAGCTCTGCCTCCTTTACGATCCGTAATTGAGCTAAATTTGGTTTCACATTCGATGGCTTAAGAGGTTCGTTGTCATCGAATCCACTCATTCTCATTGTTAACTTCATTGTGTTTTCTTTAGTTCGCGCCCTTTGGAGCCATTGGTAGCTGAATATGGCTAGAAATACGCCAAACAGGACAACACATCCGGCACTCCCACCAATGATTACAGTCCACGGATCCTCTTCAGTGTTGACACCATAAGCGGCAATATTTGGGTCTTTGTCAGAACAATAGGGGTCTTCGTTGTTGTCTTCAAACACTTTGTATGGTCTTTCTGTGGGACACGAAGCCGTGCAATTGAATACCCGTTTGTCGTCTCCGTTATAAACCCGATAATTACGACAAGCGATACAATTACTGGTCGTCGGACCGTAACATTTGCGACACTCGTCCGCGCATTTGACACACTTGTGGTTCGCTTCGTCGGCGTAATGATCGCGAGGGCACTGGTCTTCGCACTGTTCGCCAGAGCTGTACCGCAAACACTCGCAAACCGACACATGAATGCCGAAAGCGGTGCAGTTTTTGCATCGTTGGTGACATTTACGGCACACAGACTTTCCTGTCAATGACTTGAGAGCTCCCTCTTCTTGTGGGCCGATATATTCGTGATAGAAGCCGTCCGGACACGACTCGTCCGCTTTGAGACACTGTTCGACAACATTCGGGTCATACATACTGACGATCGCCTTCTCGCACGACTTGCAGCCGCCTTCGCCTAACTTATTGTGAGAACCGGTACAGCCCTGGACACAGTTCTCGTGACACGGCTTACACTCGCCGTTCTGACCAAACTTAGAGACAGGGCAGTCATTTACACAATAGGGTCCATCCCTAACATGTCTGCATTGGGAGCAATTGCCAGCCCCGGGACCGAAGCATTCGCCTAAACACTCTTCGTGACAGTGTTTGCAGATTTGATTCCCCGCGTCATAAATGCTAAGGAATTTTTAATTATGTTATTCAATGAGTATTACTAATAGTGACAGATCTGTCATATTTGAACAGTCATTGCATTCGCAATACTAACAGAGCATTAGTTTTATATTAAAGTAATAATTAGTTTTGATGGAAGAGAGGCTTTAATAGAAAATCCAGTGACTGAAGAGAGAGAGAGAGAGAGAGAGAGAGAGAGAGAGTTGGTCTCTTACCCCAAACTCGTATTACAACTTTGAGTGCATGTTTCTCCCAATCTGTATGAACGGCATGACAGGCATTCATCTGGTCCGGGACCCCAACAGCCATCACTACCACATTGCGAGTGGCAAACCAGTCCTTTCTTCCCTATGTATGGCATCACAGAAAAACAGGTATTGTAGGGAATGGTATGTTAAATACCTCTTTCATCATAACTTACGGCACTTGTCTTCTTCGCCATTGCTCTGAAGGAGCATATTATGAGCGCTCGATCGCATCACTTTCTTCCAATCAATACTACTCGCAAAACACAGGTCTTTGTTCTCCAGAATGGCTACACTTCCCGATCGCACTTTCTTTAGGGACCGCAGACTCAATGACTGTAGAGATGTCTTAACAATATAGAGAGCGGCGAAGTATTCGGTCAGTTGTCGGCCACCGATTATATCCAGGTTTTTAAAGTAGGACAGGTTTTTGAAGTCTTGATGAGAGGCTTGAATGCTCACAAATCCGGTCACTTCTCGGAGTGTATTAAACACATCGAGTTTGTTTGGATGCATACGCGGGTAATGCGGACCAAACGTGAAGTTTGCGTAAACTTCTTGGAAACCGTTGAACGATGTGTCGAGAATAGTGATGGAGCCCTCAATTATAGTACAGCCTTTAAATGAGTCAATATTTCCCGCGTGGACCACATCCACGCCCTGACAGTTCTTAGGACACGGGCCGTCACAGGGAACACATTCACCGTTGAATGCCTTCTTGTTTGGCGGACACGAGCGCACACACGCGCCGTTGTCTTTGAGTAGATGATCAGGGCAGTTCTTCACACACGTCGCTCCGTAGGCGTACTTCCCTTCGGGATTGCTTTCCCAGGAATATGTGGACGGATTGTATCTCATCATTGGTGGACACTCTTGTTTGCAGACGCCGTCGTCATAGAAGTTACGGCAGGCCTTCATATTTGAGACAATAATAAACCAATTATTTTACGATATTTAGTAAAACATGTTTTAGTTTTAGAAGTTTTATGAGAATAAAAGTTATATAAGTTATAGTTATATAATATAAGACATACGAGACAATCGCTCTGTTTAGGACCAGTACAACCACCCGCGCAAAACAGATGACAACACTCCCTAGGGTTGGGTCCGAAACATCGCCCCTGATGACATTGGGGCGAGCAATTGATCTTGGAGAACTTCTGGCAATTGTGCGATCCTTCGCCCCAACAGCCCTCGTCGCACGACTCATGACATGGCGGACCTAAACATGCATTTCATTGATTCAATTAATCCAATTCGAGATTCACATGAATAAAATGTTGGCATCAAATTGGCTTACATTCGCGTTCTGGTTGAGTGAAATTGTATACATAAATAGTCTTAGCCTTAGAACCCGTTAGGATCTCATCCCAATTGACTGTCCGGATGTGACACAGATTGTAGTTATTGAAAAAGCCAACGCTTCCCGACAATATGTCTGCACATTGAATATCAATTAATTGTCACAATTGACGAGATTATGGGTATTTCAATGGCAAACGAATGGCACAAACCTCTGAGTGCAGGCGTTTCCAGGTTTTCCATTTTGCTTAGCGTTACCATTAGTGCAAACTCTTCGTCGCGAACATTGAGTTTGAATAAAGTGCGACCTCTTATGATCTGAAGGCTCGGAAGTACTATCCGTTTGACGTCCACATGAGATATGAGTACATAACCCGTCACTTCGCGAATGTATTGCAAAAAGTTGAGGTCCAGGTTCTTGTCCTGAAGCCATGTCAACTCCAGGTTCCCGTCAACATATGTACAGTTCGTATACCTATCCCTCAGGTTCTGGAAATGGTGTTCCCGATTGGAGGGCACAGACATACGGCCATTGGTTCCGATGCATACTATTTGGACAATACAAGTGAATTAGTATCAAATGTCATATAATTTGTGATAAGAAATCAATGTATTCGTCAACATATTTAGGCGCCTGTCCTATGCATAGCGTTTATTTGGCACTCAATTCACATTTAAGGCACACAAGTAGTGAAAGAAGAAAAAGTTTATAACTTATGTAAAAACTTTTTATACGATTCGTGTTTTGCCACAAATATATTCAACACAAATGTTTGCAAATAAAGTTATTTTGAGTTAAAATTTAATAATTTTTGCTCAAATCGAAGATTAATTGTAATGAAAACAATGAAATAAATAGCTTTCAAAACAAAGTTTAAGTGTTTTGCGTCAATACATGGCATATGATATATAATATTGAAATAACTTTAGTTTTGTAGACTAAATAAATATACAGAAATGGCATAACGTATACATATAGAAGACACGCATATATAATATATAATAACTTATATTATATAAGGAGTACTGAATTTAGAGTAGGAATTAAGAAAATGACAAACTTTTGCCTTTTTTGATGTGAATATCTTTTTGCGATCCGCTTCTGACAAGAATGCAGTTTACATTTAATACAATTAATGTAATGATTATTAGCACACAATTGATCACAAATGAACTGAATTTAATCCGAGTTCTCATTTTGAGTCGATATGAGTCGCAAGTCTGTGACCATTATTTCCAAATTGTTTGATTTCTGGTCGTCTCTAAAACACACCACTGTTTTTGGCACTTAATTGTATAGCAAAGAGAACTTTGGCCTCAACTTCAAGTCAAGTCAGACTCCAATCTCTGCAACACTACTACGAGAGGAGAGGAGAGTTGTGTTCTAACACTGAATACCAGTACTTCTCATACAGTGTTCTCCTGTTCTCACACAAAGCAATCGGCACAACAACTGCACACAACTGCCCAAAATGGTAGCGCAACCTGTTTGCTAGGTTTGTGGCAATTGGCACAACATCTTAACAGCCAATACCAGTCACTTACTCAATAGATATCAGATCTCTTATGGGCACATAAGCACACCATTCAATACGATCGCAAAACCTGCAAAACATGGATTACATGCCATAGTCTGTGCTGAGAAGAGAGTGAACTGAGGAGAAGGTCTCATAAACTCTCCCAACAACTCTCTTCCAGAACTGAGAAAAGTTTGTCAGTTTCTCTCAAACACAACAAAACTTTGAAGACAGAGATTTTTTATATATTTCTCTCAAAAGTCTCATAAAAATTCAATGCCTTTGAAATAACGTTTTTTTCGCTTTTAATAAACCAATCAATTAAAATGAAGATCTCATTTGAGTCACGCGTTTAATAAATGAACACAAAATCTGGGCTTATTTTTATGTCATTTAATTTACTTTTCTTCACAAATTAGTTTTCATTTCGAGACAAATAATTTTTAGTTCAGATTTTTTCTTTATTCCCATTTTGCGTACAAAACCTTTTTTGCAAACTATTTCTCTTTTGAATCGCAAAACAAATAATAAGAGCTAACAAAATATATCTCCAATTGAATGCAATTCTAGTTTTATTTGAGATATGATTTCCAGAAATAAAGAGTCGTTTGAGACGAGCGATGATAACAAACATTTACAGCATTTAAGAAGTTTTGCAAAAACTTTGAACGCAAGACATCTACAGGTATTTATTGAGGGATTAACTTTGCAGGGAATGTCAGATACAGTGCAGGTGTGATTGCTTACCATTGGCGCACTCACTCCCAGCTATTCTTGCATCTATGCCCGGGCTCTGGCTCTCACTCTGGCTCTGCTCTCCTCGCTATCGTCTCTCTGGACTCTCTCGCTCTCCATAGCCCTCTCTCTCTCTGGCTCTCTCTCAATGCCATTGGGCTAATGACTTGCTATCAAAAGGTTTCTGAGAAATTCCTTATATTCGTTATATGTATTCCTTATTACAAATCAAATATACGTGTGTTTAGTGTTTACCAAAAGAGGAGAGCATTTCTTGACTTTCGTTTGCAGTCCGAAAGTCGGGAGAAAAGATTAAATCCGGTTCTCCCGTAAAGACTGATAAAACAGAGTAAACCTTTACTGAGAGATTGATCACGAAATGTAACTTTTTAGCAGATATTGCATTGAATTTGGTTTGATTTTTCATTTTATTATTAAGTAAGTGATCTGTAGTGCAAAATACAGGAGGAATTGAGAGGAATATTGGCCCCTCTCTCTCACCTTTCACATGCCAGCCCCACAACAGCCCCACAATCTATAATAGCATAGTATGAGATGCACTGCAATTGCAATTGGTTTGCATTTTTGTGCAAATCGTGAGTCTCTCATCTTTCATGTATTGAACACATGAGTTGTGTTTTTCTTAATTACATTACATTATGTGACATAAGGAGCAATAAATTGAACTCAAATCCAATACCCGATGCTATAGTTCTATGGGTTTCGTGTCTTAGCGCTCATTTCGATAACTGCCTGACGCTCTCACTCTTGTAAACACTCGGAGCCAACAAAAACAAAATCTCATTTATAATAAATTATGCCTTAAGAGCCCACTTCTGCCCAAGACTTTCATTTCGCACATTTTTTAATCACTTTTCAATGATTTGTCTGCAAAACTGACTGCGAGTTTGTAATTATAATAAATGCCAACGAATTCTAAATATTATAAAAACTTATATTGAAAATCCATTAAATATATAGAAGTTTTGTTTGTTTATTACATTTTATGCAAACTATTAATATTGCAAACATTATTGTGTTTTTCTGTGTTTCATAGAAAATATTCAAAATTTAAAAAACTTTTTTAGAGATTAAAAGAAAATAATGTTAAGGAAAGTCATGAAAACAAAATTACCTCAAATTCAAGTTTAAAAATATTTGGATCTAATTTTAAGGCAATTAATCTATTTTCTCATCGATTTTACATGCATTTCTAAATTCAACCCTAAGTTATGCTTTTAATCTAAATTATTGTTAAAAATTTATGTAACAAATGTTAAAAAGACATAAATTGTTAATCGATTTAATGATAAAAATTAATTTTATTTATCTCTACATAAAAAACAGCATAAAAAAGTTTAAAAATTGATAAAAACAAGAAATAGAGGGGACAGTAGTTCTGCAAAATTGACTGAAACCTCTCATAAAATTGCAAACTTTAGAAAAGTTGTCCCGAGAGAGAGAGAGAGAGACTTGAATTTGTATTAAATATAAAGCTCAAAAACCAGTGCTATAACATTATTACATGTTTAAATCATTGAAAAGTGATTAAAAAATGTGCGAAATGAATGTCTTGGGCAGAAGTGGGCTCTTAAGGCATAATTTATTATAAATGAGATTTTGTTTTTGTTGGCTCCGAGTGTTTACAAGAGAGAGAGAGAGAGAGAGACTTGAATTTGTATTAAATATAAAGCGATGCATTCAAGTGAATGACTTTCAAATACATTTATTGGGATTTTGAAGACATAAGCTTAAAATGACAAGTTTTTCGGCGAAGATTACTTACTGGCCTTTGAAAGCAAAAGTGAATGTTTGGTTTGTTTGGTTACCCCTTAAGACTTAAGTAAAAGCAAATTTTAAAAGAATTTTTCTGAGCTATAAAGCAATTAATGTTATTTAAAGCAACGAACAGAACAACAAGAAGAAGAAAAAGATGAAGAAAAAAGTAAATTAAAAGTTTTAAAATTTTTTGAACAAATCATTTATTAGTTTTATCCTTAAATTTGAGATCCGAGTATAAAATAAAAAGTAATATAAAAAACATGTAATAATGTTATAGCACTGGTTTTTGAGCATAATTTGTGAGACATATTAATATATTCTTCAGTAGCCATTATAGGCTGAGCTGTTTAAACGTTTTTTCTTCAACTACTAATGAGAGGTCCATAACATTCCTGTCTTATTATAATAAATTGTAAAATACAATCGTGTCGTCATTAATCGAGACACCTTAAGGCCAGAGGTATAGGCGCTTATTATAGCCAAACATATATTTTTCGCCTAACTTTATGCCTCCAGAAAAGGGTTGAAAAGCTTTTCTTTTGCCCAAACATATGAATACAAAAATTTGTAATTTTAGGCAAAAATATGTTAACGAAAAGATTGATTTGAAAAGTTTGAAAATTACTTTTCCATTTAATTATAAAACTGTGTTTAAATTATTTTCTTGTAAAATATGTATTTAAGATAAATACTTCTCTTAATTAAATAATTAATAAATTCTTGTTTATAATCCCTTATAAAGAGAACCTAATATTCAACTAATTTATAAACTAATCATTAATTTTGAATCAAATTCTCATAAAGAGATCTAAATTTCATATAATATACAGCAAACAACAATTTAATTCAAAACATATGTAATCTTAATTACATATGATATGTTTGAATGAAATTTATATTAAATTAATTGCATTTAATTAAATATTGAATTTCAGCACAAAATTAAATATAATTAAAGCTGATTTGCAAACAAATAGTGAATCAAATCTCTATATAATTTAATAATTAAAAAATGTTTTCAAAACAAAATTAACGTTAAAATTAAGTTTAATTATTTGAAAGAAGTCTTAAATCTTTTTACATAAGAACTTTTAAGAGAAGAGTTGAAAAGATAAAAGTTTTGACACCATTTCCTAATAATGTCAAAATCTATTATGTTTTGTGTTTTTGTTTTTCCAGTAATAATTGTCACAAATTTAAACACTCATTCATTTGAATACATTAGGGATTGAAGAATAGAAAAGAAGGAATGGAAAGGGAATACAAATGCAAACCAAACATATCTTTTTGTGAAAAGAAAAATCCATTTCAATCCCAAATGCAGACAAACACAGCGCCTAAAACCTCAGAGCATAGGCCATGTATGCGCTGCTAATGCAATGGGTATTCAAATTCCTTTGCCTGCCTTCCCCTCACACTTGACAGGCATTGATAGAGCGATAGGTATGCAGTGTTGCTATAGTGAAGGCCTCAGTCTGTGGGGGCCGACACTATTGCGCCTCTCTGTAACTCCGGGAACCTGTATTCGTGATACCTGTTGTTTGCTATTTGTTTCAACTTATTTCCCAGTCTTTGCTGCACTCTATTGCTTCTCATTCAACACATCCATGTCTTCGACTACTTTACATCAGAAATGCATTGAATTGAATAATATGTTTGGAAACAGACTTTGATCCCAACTTTTACACTCAATAAAACTATATTCTCTACTAGTGTTGAGCTCTTCAACCAGAAATTACTTCAATTATAATCAACATTATTTCTGCTTGTATATTTTAAGATACAGTAAATTATTGCTAGATTTATGGTATTGTATTAGTGCAAGATAATAGAATAAATATGTAAAATCAACATGTACAATATACAAAATATTTTGCAGACATTGTTTGTAGGATTAAAATGCTTGCAATTTATGTTTTCATCTCAAATGTTGCCTTCAATAAGTTGTTGACAACAATTTTTTTCTTTGTAAAATTTTGCATAAGTTTTGCATACTTTTTAGTTCTAACGCCTATAATACAGGAATCCTATAATAAAAGCTCTTCTAAATTATAGGCTATCGAGAAAATAACTTTTCGAAACTTATCCGCCATCTCTTGTTTCATATTATTCTTATACTTAAATGCTTTGCTAATAATTTATAATAAGTTATATAATAAATTGCTAATTATTTGTAATTTTAATACCAAGTTGCTAAAACTTTAAAAATATAAATAAAAGTTGTATAAATGAAATAAAAACATGTTTTAAAATATGAATAAATACTTGTTTGTAAATGAGAACAATGAAACCCTAATTACATGACTCATTCATTGCATACAATCCAATGTATTATACAATTAATTCAAACATTAATCTAATTATCAATAAGTAAATATTTGTCCACTGATTTCTGAGAATTGTTATCAGTTTTGGTTTACATCGTGTATTCATTGAATTAACACACAATCTGTAAACCCTTTATAAATTTCATTCAGTATGGCTTAAGAAGGATTAATTGAAAAAGTACACAAATATTATTGTCACTAATTCATTAATAAATATTGCCATTAAATGTTAACCATATCACTGTGAGGGTCGAGAAGATTAAGTAGGTTTTTAGTATTAATCAAATTCACAATAAAAACTTGTTTTTAGAATATTTTACTACCCATTAGCTCATTCTTATGCATCTAGGTAAATTTCAAACTTAATACTGTATCCATTTATTAATTTAATTATAAGAAATTAACAGCTTTTTCAAACAAAACGCTCGAAACAAGACAACTAAACGTATCACAAGTTTTTTTTGTGAATAATAACATAATAATCAATTAGATGCCAAACCAGACAACATTAATGATGTTAAGGTGGCTCTAAGGCTATCAATTGTATTCAATTATATATTCTCATAAATTATTCGTTTATATATTAATAAATTAATGGCAACAATAATAACTAATGGAAACGTTTATGCAATCATTGAGTGATTATCACCAAAAATATCTTCTAAAAAGGAAGCGTCTATAGATTTTTGTCGGAAACTCCACTTAATTCCACAGCTTTTCGTAAATATTTGTCATAAAAATAGCTCAGAGTTTACGAATGATATACTATTAGAATACAGACAACTCATAGAATAGTTAGGAGAATATAAAGATTAGTTGAATTTATCAATCGATCAATAATTAACAAAAATAGACAGAATTTAGTTTTATTTATACAATAGTCAGTATTAAATTTATTGTATTAAATAATAACTTTTATAACTCTAAATAAAGTTATTATGAATCTAAATTAAAACCCAGAATATAACAAAATTATTTAAAAAATAAAAATTAACAATTAAAAATTACAATTAAGATCATTTTAAATAATTGCTTAAAACAATTAGCAATTGTCAATTGATTATGGTTCAACTTTTATTTCAAAAAGTGTTTTAAATAGTTTTATTATGGAGAGTGAATCGGGTCTAAGACATTGAATTCTGCAGTACTTGTGATCAGAGTTATCGAGTATTAAATCTATTGAAAACATGCCATTTTAAACCCCTGGTCCCTAAAGTGCAATAATGTATTTTCCCAATTTGTCCGAAGCCTGGGCTGACCCCTCTCCGGACCCCTCTTTCCCTTCTCATGTATACACATGAATATAATACCAGAGCCGACACTGACGTCCAGTTTCTTAGAAAATGTTTATTTACTTTTGCATATTATTGTACTCTTATTTCAAAGTAAAAATGGACACAACAGGTGTACGAAAATGTCATTTACCTCGTTGTTGTTAATAATAGACACACATCACTGACCCAATAAATAGCACTATTCCTACCATTGCTATTGTTCTGCTGGCAATTTCCCCGCTTAAGTCAATCGGCAAACACACGCATAAATTAGTTTCTCGTTTTGCATCAACTTTTATGTTTGAATTAAGTTATGTTTTTGAATAAATTTATTTCTCGTTTTGTGTCCATTCATTGCACAATTCATTGCATACAATAAATATAGAAATATAAATGCATTTTCTTTATCGGAAACTTTGTTCATAAAACTTATCGCAACTCTTAATGAGTGTAAACAATACTAGAAATTCATATCAGAAACCTTTTTTTGTTGATTAATTTTGTTATAATTGATATAAACAATGATTAGTCATCTCTAATGAAATATTAAATTAATAGTAAAATCGTCGTAAAATGCAATGACAGCGTAACCGATACAGTGTAATGAGTTTATTATAAAAATATGTTAACATTTTTAGATAAAAAAATTTGTTTTTCATATTTTTATTATTTGTTCATTTCTTATTAATAGATAATAATTGGACACAAATATTTGATATAGTTTTTTGATAACTTATTGAACCATTTATGAATTACATAACAATGTGTATACTGTCTGCGAATTTAGTGTTGATTTTTAAGTAGTCATAAAAAGTGTCTGAAAGTTGTAGGAATTGTCATCCATTTTAAGTTTCTTATATGAAGTTATTATCATTTTTGAAGACAAAGACATTCAAAATTCATTATTTGGTCGACTCTTCCATATACTTATAATGGGTTAGAAATTTATGGCAGCAAATGTGCCAAACTCTGTCCCAAAGACATATAATGAGGTAAAAGTTGATTAATCTATGTTTTTGAAGCCACAGCTGAAGTGGAATCGTTGTCTAATTGCATAGAATATGTATATATCTAGAAGCCCTTGCTCATTTCCGGCTCTCTCTCTCTCTCTCTCTCTCTCTCTCTCTCTACAAATATCTAAATATATTTTATATAATGCGAGGGAAGCCCTGTTAGAGGCGTTGAGTCCTCCATAAGACAGGAAACGCTGTCATTTAGTGGAGACACAGATTTAATGCAAACTATAATAATATTAATATCTGTTATGAAAAAACACGCGAATAAGATATAATGCCTTAAGAAATGAAAATTTTCTATTCATTGTATTGAATATTCTTTTAAATAATAAGTAAAAATTGATAACAAAGTAATGGTTTGAATTCAAAATGTATTATTTTTTGCATTCACTATATTATTACATTTATTACATTTTATAAAAAAGCAATTATTTTGAGTCAAATATTGAGCAAAAATGAGAGTTAATAGGAAATTAATTCATAGCTTCGATACATAAGATTTTTTTCTCAATGAAATTCTCACTATATTTACGTTAATACAAATCAATGGATTTCAGGGTTTATTAAGCAATTTATCGCCGATTTTCTTAATGATAAAACTTATAAGAAGTTTCACAACTGTTAACAAAGGATTTATTTTGTGACAATTTTCCTGATTTTATAATTTTTTTGTGAGGATAGGCAGTGAAGAAAAAATAAAATATAGTGAATATAAGAGTTTTTGGTGGGGAAATGGGCACAAATAGGGCACCACATCGAGAGCAACACAGAGAGCAACAGAGAGAGAGAGCACACATAGAGTTAGGGAGAGGGGAAACGCGTGGGAAAGTTTGATCCATGGGATAGACCTTAGAATAAGTTTTAAGGCGAACGTAAGGAAAGCTAATCTAACGCTGAGAACAGATTTACGTTTCCAGCGTTCAGACCATTGTTGAAGAGCACTAACTTTGAAAGACATCGGATGTGCCATACATTACACTCCGTATAAACATATGCTCCCGATCTTCACTTCTGCCTTTTTTAGACACTTCTGCCCATTTTGCCAATCATTGCCACGACTCTCGACTCAAACCAAATTTATATTTATATATACATATATTACCAACATTTGTCTCTCCGTTTGTTTGTTTTTTAAGCTATACTCTACTCGTGCTATGAAAATGTTCGGATCGTAAGATTCAAAAATAGTTTTGCCTCACATTATGAATGATATGAATGTCCTGTCGTTAGTTATAATGAAAGTCGCGTTTCCCTGCAATCAATGTCTTCGCTGTCAAACCAAATGCCATATATTGAGCGAAAACATCGCCAAAACAATTAATTGTTTATTTTTCTCGGAGTTATTTATTTTGTAAGTTTGGTTTCAATAAATATTCTGGAAATTTGAATACAACTCGAAAACAAATGTAAAACTTTTCGCTTAACATGAGACCAGACTTATGAGAAAGTGTTTTCCAATGATCTGGTAGTCGTATACATTGTATATATCTTTTTTGGTCAGTTTAGCAAAAAATATTCCCATGGATTCAAATGACACACAAAACCAAATATAAATAGTTTCAGTGTTTTCTACATTAACTTTAAACAGATTTTCGGTAATAAAACCCAACATTTAGAGAAATACTTGGAAAACGATCGACAGCTATACTTATCGGCTGTGTTTCGTCGATCGGATTGTCGAGGAGTTAAGTTGTCTTTAATACTATCAAAGACTAATAAGCCGTTCCCCCCGACAAACACAAGTCAAATATAACTGCCCTCTCATTGTCTACTCGTTTGTCTTTTAAATGAAATGCAAATAAAGAGTGGAGAGGAGACGGAGGGGTAGTTCTCCTGCTTTTAGACGTGAGTTCGCCTCTGTTTTCGTACGAAAAAAAACTATCGTTTATTACATAACATATCTCTGCATAAATTTATATCGAGAATTGCATGGAAAACACAGATTGCGATAAAAATATATACAATTGTATAAATAAATTGTAAGCGAAAAATATTTCACATAATCTATGGTATAATAAGAAATGAAATAAAAACCTCAACAATATATACGGCATAACGAATAGAGAATATAATTTAAAAACTACGGGCAGAGAGAGAGAGAGGTATCGCAGAGTAAATTATAAGTAAAATAAATGACAGCAAAAAATAATAGTTTTGTTCATAAATAGTGGGCTCGAGATATGGAAGAAATGGAAAGTGTTTTTAGTGTTTTTTCGTTCATTACATATATTGTACTTCACGTAGACTTGTATTCTCGCACAACAATGACCTCAAAGCAAACGTCGAGAAAAGCAATGGTTTTTAGTATTTCTTTCTCTTCTCTTACGATACTATCGTTAGAGCGGAACGCAATTTGCGGCTCAACGGAACCGTAACAACACTACCAGTGCCTTAAGACTCACTACAACTCCCTTCTTCACCACTCGCTATCAATTCTCTATACATATATATCCATAGCTCCAGTAGTGGTGCTCTCGTGAGAAAGCGCTTCGCCTTAAGAAAAAGCCTCAACCACTTCATGCAAACTCTCCCTTAGACTTACCTCTCTCTTCGATCACTCCATACGAAAGCGTCCCATAATATAGAAGAATGAATCCCACAATCAGTTCAGCACAGAGTCTATTGTTTTCCATTTTCTTCTGTCTCTTTCCGACACAAAATCCAATTAATATTTCAAATTCTGATTCATTAGTAATGAAATCAAATATAAGTTTCTCTTTCGCTCCGAATATAACAGTGTATTCACTATAGAAATAACACCAAAATCACGACAAAACTACGCGAATCTTCTTTTAGCGCACAAACACTGATTCAAAAAGTATTTTGAAGAAAAACACAACTTTTTTTCAAACACTACCAGAGAGTCCTCAACTGTTCAGTCGTTGGACAAGTAGTATATCAGAGAGTTGTGGTACACGAGAGCCAGAGTGAGAGCGAGAGAGACAGACCGGCGTAACATAGTAACACTACCAGTGCCTTAAGACTCACTACAACTCCCTTCTTCACCACTCGCTATCAATTCTCTATACATATATATCCATAGCTCCAGTAGTGGTGCTCTCGTGAGAAAGCGCTTCGCCTTAAGAAAAGCCTCAACCACTTCATGCAAACTCTCCCTTAGACTTACCTCTCTCTTCGATCACTCCATACGAAAGCGTCCCATAATATAGAAGAATGAATCCCACAATCAGTTCAGCACACAGTCTATTGTTTTCCATTTTCTTCTGTCTCTTTCCGACACAAAATCCAATTAATATTTCAAATTCTGATTCATTAGTAATGAAATCAAATATAAGTTTCTCTTTCGCTCAGAATATAACAGTGTATTCACTATAGAAATAACACCAAAATCACGACAAAACTACGCGAATCTTCTTTTAGCGCACAAACACTGATTCAAAAAGTATTTTGAAGAAAAGCACAACTTTTTTTCAAACACTACCAGAGAGTCCTCAACTGTTCAGTCGTTGGACAAGTAGTATATCAGAGAGTTGTGGTACACGAGAGCCAGAGTGAGAGCGAGAGAGACAGACCGGCATAACATAG
>CAJPIZ010001695.1:0-15734 GCA_905368565.1 Medioppia subpectinata | reverse complement strand
ATCAGAACAAGAATACCCAAAAGGCATTCATATGATTCATACTATTATACTGATAATGTTAATAATAAACTAATTGATCACATTGTATGTATTAGAAAATAATTAATGCTTGAATTAAATAAAAATACAATTAATAACATTAGAATTACATTAACATTAATTTTTAAACAAAATAAAATTACTATAAAAGTTACATGAAATAAAAATTATGAATCGGTTCTCGTTTTACATTCATTTCAAATGCATTGCAATTTCGGACAACAGTTGCCGTCATTTCATCCTTTCCTCGGATAATGTCCTCAAAATCGGCGANTGCAATTTCGGACAACAGTTGCCGTCATTTCATCCTTTCCTCGGATAATGTCCTCAAAATCGGCGAAACATTTCAATTCTTTGCCATCGATTTGAATAATCAAATCTCCTTCGCATAGATGTGTGGCATAAAAGTCACTAATAAATCAAAATTAAATCAATAATTAACTGTTGAACTAATAAATAGATTATAATTACGTGAATATTTGGGACAAATCGCTATTCAACGTCTGGCTGACATAAATACCCGGATGATTGACGTACTCTCCGTACAAAAACTCAATAAAGTCCGGATCCAAGTGTTCTTTCACGTGTCGGTCAAACTCGTGGGCAATAATTCCCAATCCATTGGGATTTTCGTATAAATATTTTTCAGTCAAATATTTTCCCTTAATTTTCTCATAGCGTTCAACAATTGCTGTCAACAAAAACATAAGAATAAAACAATACTTTAAATGTTATTAAAAATGATAACTATTTGTAAACCTTTTGCCTTTTGGCCATTTGAAGCCATTGTAATATCAAAGTCAACGGCTGCGAAATGCACGCCAACCACCTGTCCATACATATTGACTACAGGGGCTCCGGAACAGCCTTCGCTAGTCTTGCATACATTGGCCACCAGTCTGTCCGTACGGTTGCCGTGAAACTCGACATAATAACAATTACCAATGGATAGGTCTCCGCCCGAGCGCTCAGTGCTCATGACATTGCCCTCACCTAAAGACAGGCAACTCATTTTGGGACAACCGATAATCAGTACGTCTTCGCCATCGATGGGATGGTCGGCGGCTGTGAAGGAAACGGCGGGCAAACCCGTCGGCGCCACTCTTTGCGTGTCTTTAGGGCTGAGCTGTACGAGCGCTAAGTCATTGTCCGGCTCTACGTATACCACTTGACCCGATAGGAAGTTCATTCTCTGCGCAGAGCTGTCGGTGTCGTCTCTCGAGTAGATAATAGCCTCGATTAGTGGCGATTCCTGCGCGACGTGACAGTTGGTCACCACTAGACCCGACGCATCCACTATAAAACCGGTGCCGTTGCCGACTGTCACCGGAATCCCATACCAGTCCCGTCTCTGCACTTGAAAGTTAACTAATGATCCCATCATTTGGTTTAGTATTTCTTCGGTTGTCTTCTTGTTGTCCACCAAATGAGCACTTCTTGCCGTCAATTGTGTCCACCCATTGAGTGATGGCTTTCGGTTGTATTGAAGACAATGATTGCCACCAATTATAGAAATCCATGGCATAAGTGAAGTTCTAAAACATTTCCCAAACAAACCACACAAACGATTCATTGCATTAAAAATGTTATATTTTTTCAATCAATATTTTAGTTAATTTTTCCGTTAATTAAATGCAAACATTAAAATTCAACCGTAATTTGAAACAGTGCTTTACTATAGACCTCCACCTATGGGAAATCACGTGACAAATTAGCACTGATTATACTGTAGAAAAATTAATACTAAAATGTTATACGTAGAACATATCAGTATTCATTTTTCTACAGTATAATCAGTACTAATTTGTCACGTGATTTCCCATAGGTGGAGGTCTATAGTAAAAATCTGATTTGAAATATAATAACAATAACAATGGTTTATATATTTGTATACCAATGAATTGTTTATTATATGAATTATTCAATTATAATCCCAATTTACGGCACTTTCTTGTAATTGCAATCAAACCCGATGTCATGTATCGTATCTTTTCGGTCATATGTGTTATGGACAGTGTCTTGAGGTGTGAAAGTGTGGCCAATCTCTCCAACCATAAGCTGTTTATACGTCCTTTTAAATCACATATTAGCAGTCGTTGTAGTTTTGGTAGATTTGTCTCAATTTGTTGAAACAATTGGTAATTCACAAATTCACCAGGATATACATTTAAAGTTACATATAGCCATCGGTTTATCGGCTCAAACATACCGGCCTTTCCGTTCATATCACACGAACAACCGAAGGAAAATCGATTTAAATATGGCATAAATTGAATGCTTTTGAACATTTCAGTCCTGTATTCACAGTAATTGTGATAAAAAATGTGTATTAAAATAAACTATAATTATTTAAAATTGTCTATTTGTATGTTTTTGTGACCACATTTTAATTTTCATTATTTTTAATCAAATAATCAAATATAATTAATCAATTGTTTTCACTAATGAATACAAAATTAATTATTTATTTCAAATTCACTCTAAATTAAACTTTTCGGTAGACATTGAGGACAATTAATGTGATTAAAATATAAATTATTGTAATTAATATAAACTAAATTTTAATTCAAGATTTTAAATACATTAATCAATAGCATATAATTTAATATTTATTTCAATTATAAATTATAGATTTAAATAAACAATAAAATCAAATGAAATGTTACACAAAACAAAACAAAAAATTATTTCAATTTTATATATTGGTATAAAAATAATATCAAGCAATTGGCACTAATTTGTTGACACAATTTTGATAAATTCATTGCTTAATAACCAGAATATCTATAAATTACTACTCCATTAGTGTCTTTTATAGTAATTGATTGCAATTTACGGCACTTTCTTGTGATTGCAGTCAAACCCGATTTCATGTATCGTAACTTTTCGGGCGTACCTTTGATATATAGATAGCGGAGATGTAATAGTGTTGTCAATCTCTCCAACCATAAGCTGTTTATACGTCCCTTTGGATCATATATTATCAATAGTTGTAGTTTTGGTAGATTTGACTCAATTTGTTGAAATAATTGGTAATTAAAATCACAGGAATAGAGCCATAAACGAGTTAATTGTGGCCAACCTTTCATTGTCTCTAACATACCCTCGCTTTCGGTGAGAGGAAACAAATGCACACCAAAACCAAAAGACTTTAAATGTGGCATAAATTGAATGCATTTGAGTATTTCAGTCCTGTATTCGCTGTAATGAATGCAATGAAATACAAATTGCTTTAATTGTCCGCACAATTGGCCGATTGTCTTAAGAGATTTGTATAGAGAGTACTCCAGAGAATGCATTCGATTGATAAAAATGTTAAGTATTTTGAGTTGTGATAAACGAGACAATTGTGCCATCATTTTGCGGACATCATATGTGGATTCAATGGTGCCATCGATGGTTATATTTAGGATTCTAAGAGACATATTATGATCGATGAATGTCGAAAGTCTTTCGCCCGAAATCGATATATCGTAATATGCGCTCAAATATTTGAGATTCTTCACCAACAACTGGCCGTCCGGTGAAAACATTTTACTCATATAACCACTAATTGTTGTCAATTTTGGGCACTCATTGATATACTTGATGTGATCGCACTCTCCAGGGATGTCCATCCGAGTGATGATTGAGCCAAACTTAGTAAACACCCAATCGGCCCAAATCGGGTCCAACTCTCGGTTTTTGAATTGAATTTCCCGTAAATTCGAAGAAATACTCTTCAATTCAGGCATTAAACTAAACATATTTCGAGTCGCGTTTATATCGAGTCGTGTTATATCAATGCTTTGACTGTTTGGACATTTTTTAAACATTGAAGTCATGAATAGTTTTCCGTTTAGTTTCACACAAAACATCTCTAATTTTGCTCTTTCTGTGGCAATCATTTTGCTCATCATTTTGTTGTCGATAACGATCTCATCGATGGTCTCGTATATCAATCGTTGCCATTGTTTGGACACTCTTTCCAACCGGAACCGATCCTCAAATTTCATATACGAAAGCAATAGTTGGCACAAATCGTCTCCATATCTATCCATTGAGTCCTTTGCGTACACTTTGGGCTATAATTAACGGAAATATTATTTAGAAATGAATTTAATGTTTAAATATTACTTCTAATTACCTGTGGATTGCTTTCAATGGCATTCTTGTGGATGACTTCATTCCTCCTCTGCCTTCTTTGTCCGCACATATATCTAAAGCATTGACACAAACGGGACATTACTTTGAGATGAAATGCCTGTGATTTGTGTATTTAATTGAAGACTAAATTTTTTAATAGTTTAACGGTTTTTATTAATGTAATGAATTCTGTAGTAAATGTTTAATTGTTTTACAATTATTTCAGTTAAAAAATAATTTCACGTAAATATATGTATAATTTCTTTGTTTTCATTTTATTTTTACTATTTAAAATTTATTTAATTTTAAAGTTATATTTAATTATAACTATAAGTTTTATAAATTAACAATTTTAATTATTAATTATAAACGTATGGCAATTGAAATGCAAAATCTTATAAGATTATTAATTCTTAAGAATACACAAAATTATTAAAATAATCAAAATTATTTATTTTGACAAATTTAAGACAACATTAGATCTATAGATATTGTAGACAAGGAATGTGATTAAAATAAAGATAATTGTAATTAATATAAACAATATTGCGGTCAATATTATCATATGAGTAGATCCCGTAAAGTCTAATGTCTTGTCTACAGATTCGTATAATTTATAGACATATTTCATGAGATAATTGTTTTATTTAGTAATGAATTTATATTTTATATTTGGATTTGTATAATAAATATCAATTCTGTTAATCAATACTGTTTTTAGCAGTCATTGAATTAATTTAATTGCACTCAATATATTCAATTTAAACAATAAGTTTGTTTAATTTAATAAAATGCTAGAATTTTAACACTATTTTTCGTTATTTTTATTTTACACAAATTTAATATAACGATAAAAAATTTACTACAGTACTGTATTAGTTTGAGATTTTATTAATAAATATTACTAAAGATTTCCAATTAAAACAAATTGCAGTAAAAACTAATATAAAAAGTGGAATTTAAAAATCATTTGTTTTCGAAAGTCTGCGAATAGGTTATAGATTTAACTAAACAATTTTAAAACTTTAATAAATTATGTTAAAACTTTTGATAAATTCATTGATTAGTAATACGAATATTCGTAAACGAATTCTTCATTACTATTTGTGATATGAATTGTTCTCAAATTATGGCATTTCCTTATTATTGTCTCCAAACCCGATGTCATGTATCGTAGGTTTTCAGTCGTATGTATTATTGACAGCATTTTGAGGTGTGAAAGTGTGGCCAATCTCTCCAACCATATGTTGTTTATACGTCCCTTTGGATCACGTATTGCCAGTCGCTGTAGTTTCGGTAAATTTGTCTCAATTTGTTGAAACAATTGGTAATTAAAATCGCATAAATAGAGTTGTAAACGATTTAATTTTGGCCATCCTTTCATCGATTCAAACATACCTTTGCTTTCAGTGATGGGAATCAAATGCGAACCAAAGCCAAAAGACTTTAAATGTGGCATAAATTGAATGCTTTTGAGGATTTCAGTCCTGTATTCGCTGTAATGCTTGCAATGAAATAAAAATGCCTTTAATTGTCGGCACATTTGGCCGATTGTCTTAAGGGAATCGTATAGAGAGTACTCCAGAGAATGCATTTGATTAATAAAAATTTCAAGGTGTAGGAGTTGATTGAAACGAGACAATTGAGCCATAATTATGCGGACATCATGTGTGGATTCAATGGTGCCATCGATGGTTATTTTTACGGTTCGAAGAGACATATTATAATCGATGAATGTCGAAAGTCTTTGGTCCGAAATCGATATATCGTAATATATGCCCAAATGCTTGAGATTCTTCACCAATAACTGATTGTCCGGTGAAAACATTTTACTCATATAACAACTAATTGTTGTCAATTTTGGGCACTCATTGATATACTTGATGTGATCGCACTCTCCAGTGATGTCCATCTCAGTGATGATTGGGCCAAACTTTGGGAACACCCAATCGGCCAAAACCGGGTCCAACTTATGGTTTTTGAATTGAATTTCCCGTAAATACGGATAATTGGTCTTTAATTTGGCCATCAATTTAAAGATAATTCGAGTCGTGTTTTGATCGCAACGAATATCAATGCTTGAAATGTTTGGACACTTTTTAAACATTGAAGTCATGAAAGGTTTTCCGTTTGGTTTCACACAAAACATCTCATATTTTGCTCTTTCGGTGGCAATCATTTTGCTCACCATTTGGTCGTCGATAACGATCTCATCGATGGTCTCGTATATCAATCGCTGCCATTGTTTAGACACTCCTTCGAATCGGAACCGATCCTCAACTTTCATATAAGACAGCAATAGTTGGCACAAATCGTCTCCATATCTATCCATTGAGTCTTTTGCGTACACTTTGGCCTAAAATTAACGGAAATTTTATTTAGATATGAATTTAATGTTTAATATTACTTCTAATTACCTGTGGATTGCTTTCAATGGCATTCTTGTGGATGATTTCATTCCTCCTCTGCCTTTTTTGTCCGCACATATATCTGAAACATTCACACAAACGGGACATCACTTTGAGATGAAATGTTTTTGATTTGTGTATTTGATTTAAAACTAAATTTTCTAATAGTTTAACGGTTTTTAATGTAATTAATTGTGTAGTAATTGTTTTACAATTATTTCAGTTAAGAAATAATTTCACGCAAATATATGTTTAATTACTTTGTTTTCATTTCATTTGAATATTTAAAACGTATTTAATTTTTAAAATTATATTCAATATTAGCAATAATTTATATAAATTAACAATTATAACTTTTAATTATTAATTCAAATTCAGAATCTTATATAAGAAACTATTTATTTAATTAAAATTATCAATTGTGACAAATTTAAGACAACATTTTTATTTGCATAGTTTTTACTCAAATCGTTAATTGCTTTTACTAATAGAATAAATATAAAAATCGTCAATTATTTTAAATTTAGACAAAAGTAAATTTAAATCCAATACCATTTTGGTAGAAAACTCATGATTAAAATAGAGATTATTGTAATTAATATAAACAATATTGATGTCAATGGAAATTAATACATTTTTTGTTTAATTAATCTTTATTTTAAATCAATTTTAATATACCTAAAGATATTTATATTAATTTCTAATTAGTTTGAAATTTAATAAACAAAAATTACTATAGATTTGAGATAAAAAGAAATATAAATAACAACAAAAACTGATAAAAAAGTATATTTAAAAAATCAATAATCTTCAGAAGTCTTGCCATAGTCTTTGCCAAAAACCATTGGCGTTCCGGTGTCTGAATGAATGGTTTTAATTGATCCGGCAGTGGCGCCGGTGGCCACCGATGACTTCTCAGCCGAACTTCTCATAGTAGCCGACAATGTGTCTAAACATTACAATTTTAATCATTGTATTAAACATATAATAATTAGCAATTCATACCTTTTGAGGGTTTAGACGACTTTCTCAGTACAACCGCCCGACAAAACACATATATTATTATTGCAATCAATACTAAACACAGTACTGTCACAGCAATCATAATGATTAAAGTGGTTGTTTTGGTCGGGGTATCAATATTGGGACAGCGAAAAAACATTTTGAAACCTCCCTATGAATAAATGTTGGTAAAAGTTTTAGAGTATACTAATAACATGGTATGAAAGTTACACTCACTTTATGTTCAAACGCATTGCTATTGCTGTTAAAGGCATAGACTTGCGATGTGTTAGTCCGCGGGTCGTAAGTGACGCCATAGACCCGATGGTAAGGCTGCAGATTGAATAGACCGACAAAATACCCGTTAATACCCGGATTAATCTCAATGTGTGCTGGAAATGCCCGGTTGAATGGATTGGTCCACATTCTGACGATTCTTGCCTTTCGATTAGATTTGTCGGCGTTTAGGATATAAATTAATTGCGGAAACAAGTAATCAGAGGCCACCGAGGGATACGTTTGATTGATCCAACCGTTTGGCCATATATTATATATCTGCTCGAGGATTGGGTCTCCACTCGCGGACATACCAATTGGCAAACGAGTTATGTTTGACTTGGATTCCGGCGGCACTTCTCGGCCGTCGGCCATAACGTGACTGAAGTCATAGTAAAACTTGTTGTTATCGTTGATGTCGTGGTAGAAAGTGATGACTTTGTCGCACATATTGTTTATGTAATCACTTTCGCCACAACTTTGATTGTTATATAATATGAATGCTTTTGTTATGACGTTATTCACTGCGGTATGAGAGCCGACATCCATGTAATGAATGTCTTCATCCCTTTGCGAGTGATCTCTCCATAGATATTGTTTACCGTTGCGGACAATAATCACTTCCACCGAAGAGCTGTCGATGCGTTTTGTGTACATATTTGTCACGTAATTGTCTTCACAAATCTCTGAACTAATTGTGTGTGAAATAAATGCCAATTGTATTAATCCAATGAATAGTTTGTAAAACATTTTGCAGTGAATATCAGTTTTAGTTATTTCTTAACCATTTATGTAAAATGTTTGATAAGTTTTATATAATTAATTCCGTTATTAAAATCTATCTAAATATATGTAACTAATATTATAAATTTGAATTGATTTTTAGCGCGATGTTTATTTAATTAATTAATTTTTTATGTAATTATTTTTCACGAATAGCCATAAAAATAACAATAAAGTCTCTAAATTAACAAATATAGTCATTTGTGTTATGCAATAAAGTATTGAAATTTTATAAATAAATTTGAGGATATATTTCTGATTAAAACACATACAAAATACAAAGAAAAATCATTAAAAATTGCACTACAAATCTATTGTATTTAGAAGTATTACCATGTGTTTTGTGTACACGTATTTGTCACGTAAATGTCTTCACAAATTACATTTTAATTCACAGCCTTTTAAATTGTATTCCAAAACATCGCTTAAATATTTAATTGAATTTCATATTTAATTTAAATAAACTATAATATAAAACAAAATGACTTTTTTTTCTTAGACTTTTGATAAACTCATTGTTTAATAACAAAAATAGTTGTAAATTATTACTCCATTACTATCTGTGATTTGAATTACTTTCAAATGATGGCATTTCCTTATTATTGTCTCCAAACCCGATGTCATATATCGTATCTTTTCGGGCGTATGTGTTATCCACAGCATTTTGAGGTGTGAAAGTGTGGCCAATCTCTCCAACCATATGCTGTTTATACGTCCCTTTGGATCATATATTGACAGTCGTTGTAGTTTTGGTAGATTTGTCTCAATTTGTTTAAACAATTGGTAATTAAAATCGCAGGAATAGAGCTGTAAACGAGTTAATTGTGGCCATCCTTTCAACGACTCAAACATACCCTCGCTTTCAATGATAGGAAACGAATGCAAACCAAAACAAAAGCACTTTAAATGTGGCATAAATTGAATGCTTTTGAGTATTTCAGTCCTGTATTCGCTGTAATGATTGCATTCAAATATAAATTGCTTTAATTGTCCGCACATTTGGCCGATTGTCTTAAGAGATTCGTATAGAAAGTACTCCAGAGAATGCGTTGGATTGATATGAATCTCAAGTCTTCGGAGTTGTGTTAAACGAGACAATTGAGCCATCATTTTGCGGACATCATATGTGGATTCAATGGTGCCATCGATGGTCAAGATTAAGACTCGAAGAGACATATTATGATTGATGAATGTCAAAAGTCTTTGGCCCGTAATCGATATATCGTAATATGTGTCCAAATGCGTGATATTCTTAACCAATAACTGGCCGTCCGGTGAAAACATTTTACTCATATAACAATGAATTTGTGTCAATTTTGGACACACATTGATATACTTGATGTGATCGCAATCGGAAAGTATATTAATATGAGTGGTGATTGAGCCAAACGTTATAAACACCCAATCGGCCCAAATCGGGTCCAACTCATGGTTTTTGAATTGAATTTCCCGTAAATTTGGAGAAATACTCTTCAAATCAGACATTAAACTAAATATATCTCGAATCCCGTTTATATCGAGTTTTTTAATATCAATGCTTTGAATGTTTGGGCATTTCTTAAACATTGAAGTCATAAAGAGTTGGGTTTGATTTGGTTTGGCTTTAAATTCCGCCCAAAAGAACCAATATTTCACTGTTTTGTTTGCACTCATTTTGCTAACCATTTGGTCGTCGATAAGGATCTTGACAATAGTCTCGTATATCAATCGCTGCCATTGTTTGGACACTCCTTCGAATCGGAATCGATCCTCAAATTTCAGGTACGACAGCAATAGTTGGCACAAATCGTCTCCATATCTATCCATTGAGTCCTTTGCGTATACTTTGGGCTATAATTAACGGAAATATTATATAGAAATAAATTTAATGTTTAATATTACCTGTGGATTGCTTTCAATGGCTTTTTTGTGGATGACTTTATTCCTCCTCTGCCTTCTTTGTCCGCACATATATCTGAAACACTGACACAAACGGGACATTACTTTGAGACGAAATACCTGTGATTTGTGTATTTGATTAAAAACTAAATCTTCTAATAGTTTAACGGTTTTTATTAATGTAATGAATTCTCTAATAATTGTTTAATTGTTTTACAATTGTTTCAGTTAAGAAATAATTTCACGCAAATATACATATAATTTCTTTGTTTTCATTTCATTTTTGTTTTTACATTTTTTATTCAAATAGTTAATCGCTTTTACTATTAGAATAAATATAAAAATATCATAATTTATTGTGATTAGAAAAAATAAATAATTAAAATAGAGATTATTGTAATTAATATAAACAATATTGCAGTCAATGGGAATTTATACTAATTTAATTTCATTAGTTTTTATTTTAAATCAATTTAAATACAGTATATCTAAAGATATTTATATGCATTTCTAATTAATTTATGATTTTATAAATAAAAGTCACTATAGATTTCAGAATAATTTAAATATATATAACAGCAAAAACTCATAGAAAAGTATATTTTTAAAAATCAATAATCTTTGCCCAAAGCCATTGGCGTTCCGGTGTCTGAATGAATGGTATTAATTGATACAAATGTGCCGGCAGTGGCTCCGGTGGCCACCGATGCTTTTTCACCTGTACTTCTGGTAGCGGCAGATAATATGTCTAAAAAACAATTTCAATGATGGTATTATACATATAATACTGAGATAATTAATACCATTTCCTTTTGAAGAGGGTTTGGACTTTTTTCTAAATACAAACGCTCGACAAAACAAAATTATTATTAAAACAATAAATACTAAACAAAGTACTGTCACAACAATAATGATAATTGAAGTGATTGTTTTCATCTGGGTATCAATATTGGGACAATGAAAAAATGACTTGAAATCTGCCTATAAATAAATGTTGATAAAAGTTTGAGATTAATAATAACATGATATGAAAGTTACGCTTACTTTATGTTCAAACGCATTGCTATTGCTCTTAAAGGCGTAGACTTGCGATGTGTTAGTCCGCGGGTCGTAAGTCACGCCATAGACCCGATGGTATGGCCGCAGATTGAATAAACCGACAAAATACCCGTTAATACCCGGGTTAATCTCAATGTGTGCTGGAAATGCCCGGTTGAATGGATTGGTCCACATTCTGACGATTCTTGCCTTCGGATTAGATTTGTCGGCGTTTAGGATATAAATTAATTGCGGAAACAAGTAATCAGAAGCCACGGATGGATGTGTTTGATTGATCCAACCCTTTGGCCATATATAATATGTCTCGTTAAGGGCTGGGTCTTCATTGGCGGACACACCGATTGGCAAACGAGTTGTGTTTGACTTTGAATCCGGCGGTACTTCTTGTCCGTCGGCCATAACGTGACTGATGTCATAGTAAAACTTGTTGTTATCGTTGATGTCGTGGTAGAAAGTGATGACTTTGTCGCACATATTGTTTGTGTAATCACTTCCAACACAACTTTGATTGTTATATAATATGAATGCTTTTGTTATGACGTTATTCACTGTGGTATGAGAGCCCACATCCGTGTAATGAATGTCTTCATCCCTTTGCGAGTGATCTCTCCATAGATATTGTTTACCGTTGCGGACGATAATCACTTCCACCGAAGAGCTGTCGATGTGTTTTGTATACATATTTGTCACGTAATTGTCTTCACAAATGTCTGAACTAATTGTCTGTGAAATATATGCCAATTGTATTAATCCAATGAATAGTTTGTAAAACATTTTGAATTTAGTTATTTCTTAACAAATTATATCAAATGTTTGATAACTTTATGTTTTATACAATTAATTCCGTTATTAAAATCTATTTAACAAATATGTAACAAATATTATAAATTTAAATTGATATTTAGCGCGATTAACGTTTAATTAATTAATTAATTTTTAATGTAAATGTTTTTTATAAATAGCCATAAAAACAACAATAAAGTCTCGAAATAATATTTTTTTGCATTAATTATATGTATAAATCAAAATATAACACAAAATCAGGAAATTATTTTTCACAAATCAATTATCTTCAGAAGTATTGCCATAATCTCTACCTTTAACCACACGTTTCCCAGTGTCTGAATGTATGGTTTTAATGGATGTGTCGGTTGTCATCAATGGTTCAGTTGTGGCAACACTTCCAATATTTCCACTTCTTATTGAACCGGAAAATGTGTCTGAAAACAAAACCATATAATTAATTAACATATAAATTGTCAAACAATTTATACCATGTTGTTGTTTAAGTGGTAAGGCTTTGTGTTTTGACGCATGTTTCACAACTGTCTGATAAAACACATACATTATTAGTCCAATACATCCCAAGCAAAACACTGTCACAACAATTATGATAATAATAGTGGTTGTTTTCATCGGGGTATCACCAGTGGGACAGCGCATAAATGTCTTGAAATCTGACTATAAATATACTTTAAAATCAGTTTAGGTTATAATAATCACATGGTATGAAAGTTAGACTCACTTTATGTTCAAATGTATTGCTAGTGCTGTGAAAGACATAAACGTGCGATTGGCTGGTCTTCGGGTCATAAGTCACACCATATATACGATAATATGGAAACAGATTAAATAGACCCACAAAATACCCGTTAATACCCGGATTAATCTCAATGGTAATCACATGTGTCTGTTTGAAGGGATTGGTTCCCATTTTGACGATTCTTGTCTTTGCATCCGATTCATCGGCGTTTAGGATATATACTAATTGATCCGAAGGGTAATCAAAGGCAGCGCACCGATTGGTTTGATTGATCCAACCGTTTGGCCACAAATTGGTAGTGTTTTGAAGGGTTGGATCACCTGTTTGTGATACCCCCTGTGGCATATGGGTTATGTTAGAGTTGGGATCCGGTGCCACCTCTTGGTAATTGTCCGTCACATGTGTGTAAGTATACCAATACTTATTATTGCCGTGGCCGTAGAAAGTGATGGCCTTTTTGTCCATATGTTTGCACTCACTCTTGACTTTACTTTTGTCACAACTTTGATTGTTATGTAATATAAATGTTTTTGTTATCACATTATTAGGTTTGGTATGAGAGTCAACATCCATGTAATTAATGTCTTCATCCCTTTGCGAGTGATCTCTCCATAGATATTGTTTACCGTTGCGGACGATGATCACTTCCACCGAAGAGCTGTTGATGTGTTTTGTGTATATATTTGTCACATAATTGTCTTCACAAATGTCTGAACTAATTGTGTTTGAGATAAATACCAATTGTATTAATGCTGTGATTAGTTTCTCAAACATATTTGTAGTGAATATTGTTTTGTTTATTGGAATATTATTTAACGTTTGTATTTACAGTACAATTATTAATACATGTTTTTGATGAATAATTTGGTTTTCGAAATGCATTTAAACAAATTCATAATTAGCACGATCATTAATTGTTTGATTTTAGTATATTTTTAAGTAATTAATTGTAAAGTTGTAGATGTTTACCATGGATTACTATAAAATATTTAATAAAAACTAAACTTGTTTTATAATTGATGATTTTTTAGAAAGTTGTTTCCAGTGCTCTAAAACACATGTTACTTTATGTGTATAATTGTTTATAATAATTACTAGACATATTAATATTGTATATTTATTTATTTGTAAACAACTTTTAATTTATAAATTATACTTATACTGTATGATTATGTTGTATTAAATTGCATTCTCAACTACCTAGTAGATTATAAATAAGGTCAATAGGGTATATATTAAAACAAGTTCCTTTATGCAGTATATGGTAAATGAATATAATTATTAGTTTCAAGTGCAATCATATCCTTTTACAAATTGTATCTATTTTTAGACTAAATTTTATTTTAGTATTAAATTTATAAGAAATTTTCGTATAAAATCGGAATTAATTATTTTAATTAATTATAATGAACGATTATAAATATATTTCAAACAAGTACATTCATTTGTCTAATTATAAATGAAAGTTACACAATAATAATTACAATAAATGATTTATTTGACAAACTTCCTCCAACAGTGTAAAACACTTGCACTTTTTTGTGAACATATAATTTATTACATTTATTTTATTGTTAAATTAATAGTCGTGTTTTGTTTTGTATAAAATATTACAATAGTATTGAGAATTGTATAAAAATATAATAAAAAACCATATTGTTATAACATTATAAACATTATAAACCATATTGTTTATTAAATTAACTGCTTAGTGGATTAATAAAATATAATAATATCTATGATGGTTAAGGATTGCCTTGTTTGTGGTGATAAAGCTATAGGTATGTAATTTACTAATTTGATAATAGTTGTGTTCAGCTATTTAAATATTTACATACTGTATATAAAGCTTTACATAATTATCTAATTAATTGCTCAAGTTATGAATTGCAAAACTTATAAAATAATAAATTCATTATATGTTTTGAATATGAATATTTAAAAACTAGGTAAACGTTTTGGTGTTATATCCTGTGAATCGTGTACTAAATTTTTCAAAAGAAATGCAACAAAAATAAATGTATTTATTAATTAACTTTTAAATATGAAATTAATTAATTATTTGTATAAATAATAGTTTTTTGTCTGCCGTCTCAACAAATGCTGTAAAATTGATAGACTTTCGCGAAGATATTGCAGGAGTTGTCGATTGAGAAAGTGTTTTGATATTGGAATGAAAGTGGTATTAAAATATGTGAAATTAAAGTTTTAATTAAATTTAATTAAAAATATTTTATTAATTATAAGGATCTAGTTCAGATTTATAAGAAATGTCCACAAAAATGTACAAAAACTAGGAATAATAAACACCAAACATTACAAACTATTAGCAAGAAAATAGTTAATGAATACAGTAATGATATAAACTGCATATCATATGAAGTTAATAATGATTTAATTTATGATAATGTAAATTATACTATAAGTGAAGACATGGACACGAGTCACAAGTCTATTACAACCCATGGCTTTGAAGCAAACGCTTATTACACACACAATAAGACTGACAGCTCTGGCAATGAATATCAATCGGCAATTGTTTGGACAGAAAACTCTTTGTTAAACAATACAACAGATATAACTAACTTTATATATGAATCGGCGGTCATTGAGATCCCAAA
>CAJPIZ010001694.1:0-15735 GCA_905368565.1 Medioppia subpectinata | reverse complement strand
AGCATTATCCGTGTTATTCCTATGCCATAGACTTAACATTATCCATGTTATCCCTATGCCATTGACTTAGCATTACCCATGTTATTCCTATGCCATAGACTTAGCATTATCCATGTTATACCTATGTCATAGACTTAAGCTGTAATCCCATAGAAACCCATGTAAACGCATTTTCCCATAGCAAAAGTGTCCCCCATGTTATCCTATGGGAGTATAGTTAGACCCAATTATATTCAACATTTAAAACTTTTTAATTCGTTAATTTAAAATATAATATAACATTAATTATGGTTTATTAATTATACTGTATAAACTGCAATATGGGCATTTGCAGACATATTAGAGCAAATATACATTATTTTATCAAACCTAATTGCAATTAAATAAAAAGCATTTTATTGTTACTTATCAAGTATATTTCATTATGAATTTTACATCGAAATATAAACTTTTTATTGTAATTCTAATGTTCATGGCACATTTCGTTTGTAAGTATAATATTCAATCAAAATTTTAGATCAAGTGTTCATTTTAATTTCTAAATCATAAATATAATTATTAATTAACAATAAAAATAGTAGTAAATATAATATAAAATATATTAATTACATTTAAATATAGTTATACAGTATGCCCCTCATATAAGAGACACATTAGGTTATACAAAACAATAATATAATAATTTAAAAAAATTAATAATTTATAATTAAATAATAATTTTTGAGTGCCGGTGCTTATAGAGCCTGTGCAGGCATGTTTTTTGTCACAAATATGAAATACATGATCTTGTTATATTTTTAAATTTTATATATTTTTTTAAACGAAAACACACATAAATATTAATGTAATTTTTGATTTAATTATAGTTAAAATACTAAATAAAATTGAGCCGGTACAGTCAGAAATGGTTATATATCACACCTAAACACTTGTATTGTAATTAAAATTTACACGAAATGATTTATTTAAGGATCACAGGGGTTCACTATACCAAATACTAAATATCCCAGCTAGTTTTGATTATCCATATTATACTCATTATCATAAATAACTATTAAAATCCAAAATGATTGGCGCATGCTTATTAATAATATCTAACCCATTTCTAAGGCTAACAAACAGTTGCTCCTTTGTTGCAACTTACTACATATTAAAGTGTAAATGACAGATTTATCAATAGTTCACTTCATTTATAGTGTTTGCTTTTAATGAGAAATATATCGATGATTAATACTACAATATCTAATAAAAACACAAGTGTTAGCCTTACCCATTTCTAACAAAGTTTATTCAAGGTGCATTAGCAAAGTTGACCAGGATAGCGATAATATTCTTATTGATAGCGAGGTCATTGCCGTTAATGAGGCCCTACCCGATACGGCCGACGCTATTACCGCGTACTGCAAATCGAGAACCGATGGCCCTATTGGCCCAATGTAAGTCACAAATACAAATGTATCATATCTTATGTTTTATAAGCAACAAACATTTCAGTAGTTAAGTAGTTACATAAAATACAAATACATTGCTACGTTTTATAATAAAGGTTATCAAATTAAATTTACTATAATTAAACAAAATTAATTTGCCCATTTCTAAAATAATTAATTAATAGGACTAGCAAGGTAGCAAAAATTGGGGCGTGGATTCAAAAATTAAAAGAGCCCGTCATGCGGGTGCTTGTGCAAGGAGTGAACTTTACTAATCTTGAATCATCATCATCGTTTTGCCGCCTCCCTAAAGACAAACAGCTGACGTACGCCAAAGCGATTAATGATAAGCGCGAGGAGGCGTACAATATTAAACGCAGCTTGATTACCGAGATGATCGACGTGACTGATGGTGGCCGTACAAATGAGCTTGGTAAAGTACTATGGTAATGTTAGATTGAAATGTTGATATTGACAAAATTAAAAAGTTTATATTATCTACATTTGTATAATATATAATTATTATATATTTCATTTATTATAAACTAGCTTGATCTATTTATGCGTCGATACAATATCCAATTTGTTTGATAATGAAGATGTGAAAAAATTTGTGAAAACCCAACAGAGTAGTTACAAATTTGTAGCTGATATTGCTGAAAAAGTGACCAAGGTTAGTAGGGCTGAGAAATGCGAGCTAGGCCCAGCTAAGCCTATAGATGATAACAAAGCGAAATCAATCATTGTAAATTATGCGTATTTGTTGGACATGTATTATAAAGTATTGGCCAAAAATTAGTTTAGTAGTGGTGGCCAAAAAAAGAACGCGTTCTCTTTTTCTGGAGTGACCAGTTAATTCCCTCAAATAAATCACATAAATGTACATGTTAATAATTAAATAAATAATTAAATTGTTTAACAAATATTAATATTTTTGAGTTCAATTAACAAAATATTATAATTAATTAACTGTTTATTAAAAATATTACCACATACGAAAATATCACAATATTTGACACCTATTTTTAAAATAAATAGGACTTCAAATGATCCAATTATTGCACTATTTAAGGCATAACACATAAACACAGTCATTAAAATATTGTGTATATTCTAAGACTTGCACACTATTCGTGTGATTTCACTAAATTGTAACTTTTATTAATTGTTTTTAAAAATAAAAATAAATTAAGTTTATTACAAACCGCCTTATTTATTGCATTCATATAACAAAAGATTTTGTTTTTAAATTTTCTCGACTAAAGTGCATTTCTAATTATGTGATTTGTTTGCCCACAGTTTTGTACATAAAGAGTTTTCAGTGGAAAATATTTATTTGAATAAAAATATATACTCTAGTTATCATATATGTAAATATAACATTTGTTAGCTGATCAATATAAAATATTATGCAATAAAATATTAATATTCTATTATAATAATTATCTTATTATTAATACAGAATGTCTTATTAATATTGATTTAATTACTATCTGTGAATTTATTATATTAATATATTTTACTTGGACTGTTTCTGCATTATTCACAATTTCAATCTTTACCACTTTTGATTAAATAAATTAAAATTGAATTGAAATATATTCTATATTCAATATATCAAAAATATTTGTTTCGTTACAAATTAATAGTTAATTATTCAATAATACTGTACATTTCTGTAAATTAAAGTTAACAAAAATGACAGCAAAGGATTGCCTACAGGTTTCCGATTATATTGGAAACAATACTCAATGTCCGGACAATTCCAGCTCTCATTGCATCTCAATTGTGCCCATAATAACAATGCCCAACATTTTGTACAAAGGTTTCATTTGCGGTCCATTAGTAATGTTATTAAAGGAGTTAAACATCAGAGAAAACATCATGTATTGTAAAGTTTATATAACTATATATAATTGTATATATACGTTTTATTTGAATTAATGTTGATATTAATTAACTTACAATTTTGTTTTCTTATAAATAGGATTAAAATACCTGGAATTCCCTTTAGCCTGGATGATTTTTTACACATAATGGAGGGAAAAATGCCCGATCTATGTTTAATGGACGCAAACGCTTATAACTTAGTTTACTATAATCAAGAGTTAGTTGCATTCAATATCACTGTTTTGCATACAATTGCCATTGATTTCAGCGATTATGGAAGTATTGCCTATAGGATAATGAGAGGCACTCAACCCGTATTAACCTATTTTCAATGCTTTAAACCAAATGTTTGGATTTTATTAACAATACTGTTGTTAATTGTATCGACACTCATAACAGCGATTAACCGGGATTTGCGCCAAATTCTCTTTAATGTTTACCATATTCTGCTATTGTATTTCTCAAAATCAACGCCCAAAGCGATCAACACAAACAATCCGCTAGTTAAAATCCTGATCACTTTCTGGCTCCTACTCGAAGTTCTAATACTGACCATATTTTGCACATTATTATTGGATTATATGGTAGAACCGGTGCCCGATTTAGTGATCAACTCGTGGGAGGACTTGGAGGGCAGGCCTGAGGTGCAAATACTTGTGGCCGAAACTAATCCATTGGCCAGATATGCAAAAGAGGTAAACACAGCGATGGCACTGAACTTCAGGTCGAGACTGAGTACCCGTAAGCCCGAGACCACCGACTCGTACCGGAAAGACAACTTTGAGCGTCTATTGAGTGGACAATCCGCTTATGTAACCGACAGATTGACGCTAATTATGAATCTGTTTCTCTTGTCTAACGATAGCAACAAATTGTTGAAACAGTTTTATATATCCAGCGCTGGCGGCGGACAACAGCCCTATTTTATGGCCTTTTCCAGTAGAATGGATCATAACATACATCGTTTGTTGAATAAAATGTATGTTAATTAATTTGTATTGTCACTATCATAATTATTTGTTTGCTGTTTGTTAATTTAATTTGTTTGATCATGGTAGTATTTTGCGGTCCAGAGAATCTGGTCTATACGAGAACTGGAAGACCCGACTCATGAGATATGTGGGCAATACTGAGCTATTGGCCGGTGATTTGGATACGCGCATGGTGAAATACGTGGAGATTACAGTGTTTTACATCGCAGATATTATCTACTCCTGTTTATTCATACTGTTGTTTGCAATTATTGTATTTATCATTGAATTGATAATTAAATATGAAATAATCGGTGAGTTATATAATGTAATTGTATTGAAAATATGTTAATAACTTTATTTATTTAGTGACAATTTATCACATATTATGGCATTGTTTGCGACGAAATATAATAAAATTATTTTTTCATTTATTGAATATCTATTCAAAAATCAAATCTAAATTTATATAAATATTTATGTATTAATACTCTAAATATAGTGTTAATTGTGTTAGTAATATTAGTAACAATAACATTAGTATAGATAATATTTTAATTATAACATTTTTTCCAATTAATTTCATTATTATTAAAAACATGTTTTGTTTTACTTAAAATTAATTAAATTATTATTGTGTAAATTATAGCTTAATACTAACACAGAAAATAAAAATATGCTATGAAATAACTTTTATTATTTAATTTCAGATATTATTATCAACGTTTTAATCATAATATTTTTAATAACAGAAAGTTACTAAATTTTTAATTATATAATAAATAATTTTTATTAATAAATAGCATTTGAATTCTGGGTATCTATTGTTTGCCTCATATTCTATTTGTATGATACAAACAGACAAAATGAATTATTCGTTGAACATAAATGATTGTATTTTAATAAATAATCAAGCACCTATAGGAAATAATGATTCAACATCAAACTATACAAGTATAGTAGCATTTATTGTGGTTGATTTATTGCCCGTTATTCGTACAAACTATTTGGACAACGAGTATGTGTGCGGACCCATAGCAGCCTTATTTAAGGCACTGTCAGTAAAGTACAATGTTTTGTAAGTTAAATAAAACATTTATACAAATATAAAATGATATTAATTATATTAATATGACAAGAAATTGATACCCATGTTCTTATAAATGTATTATATTGTATCAAATTTTAGTAACTTAATTATGCTGGTAATTAATTCATATAATGATCCTATTGTTAAGCCTTCAATCGTATGGCCATTACGGACACACGACAAACATGATGGATGTAATGAACAAACCACTGCCCGATGTCTTGTTTTATGAAATACAACCAAAATCATTTGACCTGATTGTTGATTTCTTGACCTCTGTGGCTGAAAATTGCATTTTAAGCCGAGAAATAGATATTAGGAATTACGATGTGGTCATTTCTAAAGTGGTTCCCATAATTAAACCAAATTTCACTTTCTTTGATTGCTTTCATATAAATGTTATAATTATAATCATATGTTTTATAAGTTTATTATCAGTAATTGTGACCACAATTGAAGCAAAACCTTCAAGAATTGTCATTAATTTTATCAATTTATTTATGGTTTTGTTTTCAAATTCAATTCCCAAATCTCTTCACTCAATGAATCTAATGTTTAATCAAATGATAATATTTTGGCTTTTGTTGGCAATGTTTTTGACCATATTGTTTAATAGTTATCTATTGGATAATATAATGAAACCCATGGATTACGAGTACATCGACTCGTGGGAAGACCTGCAGAAGTGGTCGCACCTGAGGATCGCCACCACTCCGGCCAATATAATTGTTAAATTTTCTGAAACGGAAACTACAAAAATGGCCCTAAATTTCAATTCAAGAATCACTACAATTGACGCCCAATTGAGTGATGATTATATCAATCACACGTTCACCAAATACGACCTAGATCATTATGCTTATGTAATGAGTGGCGATATGTTTCGCAATATAATTAACATTCATTTTAGATACAAACCTCATATTTTGCGGCAGATGTATGTGTCCCGGAAAGGGGGCGGACAAACCCCTTACTTTCTGATTATTAATAAACGTATGAATTCAACGTTAATTAATGGCTTAAATACTCTGTTAGTATAAAATAATTTTAATACAATGATCGTGGTCCTAGCTTATTTTGTTATAAAATTATCAAATGTAACATTTATGATTTACATTTTCATTACAAAGTTTAAGTTTAATTCACAGTATAGTCCAAAGCCGAGAGTCGGGTCTATTCAGGCACTGGAGAGACGATGCGTTCAAAACAATGGCTCACTTAAGACTGTTTGATCCCAACATTGATGTCCACACAAGTGTTTACGAGAATCTCGATTTCAGACACATAGAGGGACTGATTTTTACCCTGCTTATCGGCTTATTTATATCGACTTTAATATTTTTACTTGAGTTTATGTACATTAATTTAAGCGTGATAATTTACTAATTGTAAATTTGTTAATGTGCAATTGATAATGCGGTAATATTGTTACATTATATTATTATTGTGCTCATTTTTATTATAATTATATATTGCTAAAATAATTGTTAAAATTTTTTATGATTTAAGTAGTATTTTAAACAAAAATAAACTTTAACCAAAATTTACATAAATTTTTTAAAAATCAATATTTGATTTAAATTACAAAATATTGCATAAATACAAGAATAATTAACCTTATTAAAAATAATAGTTTGTTAAATAACAATATTGTGTAATTAATCCTGAGCACATGTGGCAATAAAATGTCTTTTTTATTCAGGTTTATGGTTATTTTATAAAATAATCATGCCAAATATTTTCATAGCAATGCCCGTACGGGTCGTGAAGTGGGGGTCGGTTTGGGTCGGGGTTTAAATCCTTCACTTTCGGTACATTCGGATCACTCAACAGTTGCGGCCATTTGTCGTCCGGTTTGCTATCAAATAAAAATACATATAAAATTCAAAATTAATTTAAATAAAACAAAACATTGACATTAATTTTAAGTGTTTACTCAAACAAAATATTTACCCATATTTCGCAAAGTTAGTCCACATCCGCATCACATCTCGACTGAAGGTACGATCGGTTTCATCAAAAGAATCGACCATTTTTGTCAAGAGAGGTATACCAAAGACAAACGGTAAGTCCATTCCGTGTCCGACCGCCGAGTCCTTGTCATCGCATTGAAAGTGTTTGGCAAAGAACTGACTTTGATATGAGAGTTCATAGAAGTATATGTTATGCCGATTGCCAACAGTTGCGGCCATTTGTCGGGCGAATAGATATGTCGGGTATTTTATGAATAAATCGCCGTAAAATTCATAAAACGCTCGCTTCATAGCCGGTGTACTACTCGTGTCCACACCTTTCAAATAATATGCCGTCAATTTCTGCACATCTATGCCGTGAAACATGTCGTCCGATGCCTTAACCCCTGACAAGAAGTCATCCAAAGTGTAAACCTCTCTATTCGGTGCTATATATAGCTTGGATAGAACTGAGCCCTCAGTGCTGGTAATGCCCGCCATTAGATCGATGTCTAAATTAAATAATAATTATTAATAAGTTTTGTTATTTAGATTAAAAATACATGTATAATAATTTTCAAAAATTAAAACCATAATAAAACTCATTTTTGTGGAAAGCATTTTGAGCGGAAAATGGTAAATATTCTGTGCCCAACACCGGGAATGTTATTTTTTGGGACTTATCCACCAAAACCTTGGCCTCAACTGTCCGTAAATACTGAATCCAATGCATGTCTTCACTCCAACCCAACTCTTTGGCAATACGTTTTCCTTCTGCTATGGCTTCATCTTTACTGATCACATCCCTGTCCTTATTATACATATGAGCGCCGCTCGACATAATAGCCCTTTTGAACAGACCCTTTGATAGCGGGGAGAGTATGTGCGCCGATACGGACCAACTGCCGGCGCTCTCACCAAAAATGGTGATCTGATCTTTATCTCCACCAAACAAATGAATGTTTTCTCTAACCTATTATTATGCGATAAAATCAAATTTAATAATATTTTATTACTAAATACAGTACTTGTATTGTTAATCATCATTTATATGTAAAACAAGAAATCAATTCAATACCCATTTAAGTGCTAATAACTGATCATAAAGTCCCACATTTCCGGGCGCGTCCTCCCGATCCCCGTATAGAAAACCAAAGTAACCCAACCTATAGTTCGGGGCCACAAACACCACGTCGTGTGCGGCCAGTGGTCCGCCGTTGTATTTATCAATGGTCCCAATCGTAAGTCCGCCGCCGTATATATAAAACATAACCGGTTTGAGTGACTGATTGGTTGTGTTATCTGTGGGTAGAGTTGGTGTCCATATGTTTAGCACAAGACTGTCCTCACTCTGAGTGATGGGAAACGGAATGAAACCCATTTCCTTTTGCATACAACTGTTTCCCGGTTTTGTGGCGTCTATTATATCCTAAATTTATAATTTATAAATAATTAATAAACCATGGTTTATTTTTTGATAAATTATATAATAACTAACATCTCTGGCCTTTTTCATGGGTTCGGGTTTAGCAAACCTGAGCGCACCGATGGGTGGCTCAGCGTATGGTATGCCTTGAAATTGGTATAGAGTTGTGTTGAGCGCCACAACCACTCGACCCCTCACTCTTCCCGATGTGGTCTTCACTTCAATACTTGTTGTCATTTTTGTAATTTAGCTAAAACTGTGGTATTTTTGAAAACATCAAAATATAATAATTATATTATAAATGGCCTAACCTATATTTGTCTTTGTTAATTAATTTAATGTTACAATAAATTACAATTGATTGGTACAGTATTATAAACTTTATATTTGTTTTATTAAACTATTTATAATCATTTATACACATAAAAAGATAATTAAAAATAATTATTTAATTGCTAATGTACGGTAATATCATTACCTTTAATTATAATAATAATACATGAATCATGATGACTTATTATTAAATGTAATATTACTTATTATTTATTAGTTAGGAACAAGCCGGATAGTGAGCAGTCATTTGTGCAGGCTCATTTTCAAACAGTGAGAATGCAAATTAAGCGTTAAGATTCCTATGCACTTGTGGATACTAGTGACAAACATAATGTCATTTACTTTTAAATATATTTTTAAAAATTCGGTTAATAATAAAAGTTAAATGGTTAATTAAATTAAACAATTTATTCAACCAATCGAGACCAATCGGGCTTGGAATTAAATTACACAAAATAGGTTTTATCTATCCAATTCTCCCCATTAGTTCAGAGCTCACAAGTCAGAGAGACATCGGTCAAACATTAGGGTAAAACTGTTAGTAAATGATTTATGGTATATAAAACTTATAAGTAAAGGCTTGACTTTCAAAATGATATCAATATTAACGATTTTAGGTTTACTTATTCATTTATTTGTAATTATATAGATGAATTTATTTATTTATATTATAAATTTTATTATATGAATTATATATATTATGTAAAATATGATCGCCAAAAGTTGTTATAGTGTTTAGCGTACGGGTCGTGAAGTGGGGGTCGGTTTGGGTCGGGGTTTAAATCCTTCACTTTCGGTACATTCGGATCACTCAACAGTTGCGGCCATTTGTCGTCCGGTTTGCTATCAAATGAAAAAAACATGGATTTTTATATTTAATTATTTAATCAAACAAAACATTTACCCGTATTTCGCAAAGTTAGTCCACATCCGCATTACATCACGACTGAACTGACGATCGGTTTCATTGTATTTGTCGACATTATGTCCAACAATAGGTTTCCCGAAGACAAACGGTATAATCATCGCGTGTCCGACACTCGCATCCTTGTCATCGCACCCGAGTTTTCTGGCTAAGTATTGGCTCTGATATGAGAGTTCATAGAAGTATATGTTATGCCGATTGCCAACAGTTGTGGCCATTTGTCGGGTGAACTCATATGTCGGGTATTTCATAAATAAATCGCCAAAATATTGATAAAACGCTCGCTTCAGAGCCGGTGTACTACTCGTGTCCACACCTTTCAGGTAATAGTCTATCGCTTTATTCACATCCACGCCGTGTGTTATGGCTTCTGACACTTTTACTCCCGACACAAAGTCATCCAAAGTAANAATAAATCGCCAAAATATTGATAAAACGCTCGCTTCAGAGCCGGTGTACTACTCGTGTCCACACCTTTCAGGTAATAGTCTATCGCTTTATTCACATCCACGCCGTGTGTTATGGCTTCTGACACTTTTACTCCCGACACAAAGTCATCCAAAGTAAATACCGGTTTGTCCGGTATTACAAACCACCTGGCCAAATTTGAGCCCTCCATGCTGTTAATGCCCGCTATTAAATCAATATCTGTAAAATCAATATTAAATATTAATTTTTATTTACTGTACTCTAAATTTATAACAATTTAGACCAGAATTAAACAGTTTATTTTCAAATGCTTTTTGCGCTGAAAGTGGTAAAAACTGTGTCCCAAACACTGGTAAGTATAACGGTTTGGTCTTTTCCAACAGGCGTTTGACGTCAACTGTCCGTAAATACTGTATCCAATCCTTCCGTTCACTACAACCCAGTTCTTTGGCCAGACGTTTACCGTCGGACAGAGCCCTGGATTTGCTCAACAAATCCCTGTCCCTGTAGGACATCATTGCCCCGCTTTGCATAATAGCCCTCTTAAATAACCCTTTTGATAGCGGGGAGAGTATGTGCGCCGACACAGACTTACTGCCGGCGCTCTCACCAAAAATGGTGATCTGATCCCTATCTCCGCCAAACAAATGTATGTTTTCTCTAACCTATTGTTGTTTTAATAATAAATACAATAAACTATAACTACAATAAGCGGTCAATTAATACCCATTTCAGGGCCAATAGTTGATCATAAAGGCCCACATTTCCGGGCGCGTCCTCCCGATCCCCGTAGAGGTTCCCAAACAATCCCAACCTATAGTTCGGGGCCACAAACACCACGTCGTGTGCGGCCAATGCCCGGCCGTTGTAAGAATTAATTGTGCCATAACTAAACGCGCCGCCATATATCCAAAACATAACCGGTTTGAGTGACTGATTGGTTGTGTTATCTGTGGGTAGAGTTGGTGTCCATATATTTAGCACAAGACTGTCCTCACTTTGGTTGACCACGGTTGATTGATATGGTATTTTCAATTGTAAACTACTTTTTCCCGGTTTTGTGGCGTCTATTATACCCTAAAATATAGTTTATTTAAGAGTTAGATAATCTGTTTTGTTTAATATTACTATAACTAACATCTCTTGGCTTTATGATAGGTTTGGGAGTTGCGAAACGTAAAGCACCGACCGGTGGCTCAGCGTATGGTATGGCTTGAAATTGGTATAGAGTTTTGTTGAGCGCCGACACCACTTGACCCCTCACTGTTCCCGATGTGGTCTTAATTATAGCATTTGTTGTCATTTTATGTTTTAATTAATTATTTTATTTATAAAACAAAAACTGTTTTATTTGATATACAGCTTAAATTTAAAACCTATTGTAATTTCGAGATTATTATTGTGCACATTATCCTATATATTATTTTAATTATTAGAGCTTGTTTGTTATAACGAGCCCTAATAATAAATTTGTTATAAAAATGTCTTGTGGCTTTTAAAAATGCAACAATTAAACATTTTTAACATCTTTGTAACGAGCACTATTTTTTATGTTTTATTATTGAGCTGTCGTTTAATAAATATATGGCGGGTGAAAAGATTTACAAAAAATTAAAATTATTATTTTTATATAATCAGATATTATGATCAAAATATACTGTATATTGACTATTATTATTGGCAACTATTGACTATTTGTCGGACAGACCATACCGTCGATGACTTTCGGTTAAACATGGCTTAAGCTGTGAATTAAATAATTGAATGTCTCTTTTGGCTATTTTTTGTTTTGTAATTTTTAACCTTTTAATCTCTTTGGCCAACACTAGTGTTTATTTAACAAAATTTTGCGGAATGGATACCAAACCTCTTCTTACGACCCACAATATAATTCATTTATCTATTATTTATACCATTTATCAGAGGATTTTGATAATTTTTACAAAAATAACTTAATTTACAAATTAATTTAACACTTTTACAAAATAATAATAGTCAAAATAACACTCACGAATTTTATTTACTTTATGCAATTAATAATTACCAATTATACAGTAAAAGAAATTAGTTTTATTATTAAAAATGTAATCAATATTAAAAGTTATAATGCCATGGTAAATAATAATTTATTTTATTAAGAAATTTATTAATTAAATCGACTGTTATTTATTTACATAAATACAATCATAATTTATTAATAATATGTACATTAACACTACAATAATAATAAAAATAATCTTATTTTTATTACTTAATATAAATTTAATTATACAAAACAAACATTATAAATTAACTTTTTGTTTATTCGTAAACACAAAATAAATAGTACAAATCAAGTAATAGACATTTGACATTATATTATTTAGAAAACATCATATAAAAAATTGTCTCCAATATTATAATTATATATTTATCAGACAAAATAATGTATTTTAAAATTAATGAAATGTTTTTCAAACTATTGCTAAAAGATTTAATATTGAAAATAATATTGAAAACACTACTATTGTGTGGATTTCTATACCAAACCTATAAAATCAGTTTAATATATTTCTCATACGAAACCACAACAACCCTAAGCTTTAAAACGGAGACGATATTCAGCCCACCGGCTGTAACCATGTGTATGGATATTGTAAATCTTCTAGGTACACAAGTACGTCAACATTATTATCATCCCAAAAAATTGTTTTCATTTGATTATGCAAGGTGGAAAAATCAATCAATTAATGCAATGCTTTCATCGCTAACTCAACCTGATCATTTTTATAATTGTAACATTTCAAATAAATTCAACACGTTGAAACAACCGTGCGATACAATTATTTCGTACCGATTGGGCTATGTTGATAATAGGGCTAAAATGTGTTGGACTGAACTCTCGCAGTGGACACATGAGTCGGACACTCTGTATATATATAACAAAAGTAATTCATTAAATGATTACATGTTATTAACTTTTTTGAATAAATCGATTAGTGCTCCCATTCGGGTGAAACTGTATTTACATTCCCGGCAGACAATACATCGTGAATATTTATCTAACGATTACTTAGCTCTAAACAATCGTGGTTTTAATGCTTGCCAATTAAAACACAAAAAGACTACTATAATATTGAAACACAATATTTATGGTAAAAAGTGTTTCGTAAATAAAACCCGAAATGAGTGCTTAAATAAATGCAAAATCCGGGAATATTGGCGACAAAACACTACATTTCCGAGTGGTTACATAATATATCGCGATATCGATTGTGTTAATCAAACCGTACGGTTCGGAAATATTCCCAATATTGATAACTATTGCGATCGTGAATGTAGTGACAGAATAGAGTGTACACAACAGTACTATACCTTTGATTATACAACTGATTATATACATAGATTGAAAGACATATTATATATAAATTTCATAATACGGTCGGATCCTGATATGGTGTACGAGATTTCATTGAAAATGCAATTTGAAGAGTACTTAGTGTTCATCGGATCACTTCTGGGCCTATGGTTTGGATTTTCATTTATTATGTTTACAAACCTTTTGTCACAATTGGTTATAAAATTGACAACAAAAATATGTAATAAAAATCGGACAACAATTAAACCAATTATTAATTTAAACACTAATTATTCGCTAAGAATTTATTCACAAAACTCAAGACTATATCAATCGTCTCAACGGAGACACAGAAATACAATCAATTATTTGGATCGTAACTTCGATACAGCCATGTATTGACTCAAATAATGTTTAAACAATGGGTTAAACTATGTTTACATGGGTATCAACAACCACATCATAATTACTTCTTTACCTTATAATCGCGTGTATTCTTAGAGTATATTTTGGTAATTTTAACATTACCAATAAAACATGACATTCCCATTACATTGTTTTACTGTATTACAACTGCATTTACTTTAACAGTAAAAACATATTTCATAAATTACCAAAAATAATTATCACTAATAATTATCACTAATAATTAGAATTTATTGGGCCCAGCTTAATTTAACTCAATCAATTTGAGTTTGATTTTAAAATACACTTTGAATAACTTATATATTGTTTTTCATTATTTGTGCATGGTGGTCTAAACATTATGCTACTTGCTATTATATCAGTGATATACAATGTACAAATAATGTAAAAGTGTATACTATATTTTGTATTAACTAAATTTATTTTAATTTTGTATGTGATTTGTTCAATAATAAAATATGCATTATAAACAACTCCCATATCTACCGATATTTGATTATTCTGTGACACAGAATATTCTGTTAAAAATTTATTATTTGAAAATTAATATTTTTAATTAATTATTTCTGTTTATTGCGTGATATACTCCAAGCTTAATAAAAATATACAATAAAAATTAATATTAATTAAATTCAATGTAATATTAAGATTATTAATTTACGTTTACTTTGATTTACAAAAAAATAATTAATTAAAAATATTAGCACATTCTCAAAACACAATAATTATGTTAACAGTTTTATATAAATATAAATAATATCTAAATTATAATTATCTATATTCATCTTATTTAAAACCATTTGTTTATCATCTAGTTTATCTTAATAATTTGAAATTACTTATAAATAGAATATACTGTAAAACATTTAACTTAAATAATGTATTTTATTTCTACTAAAACCCTAAGTTAGCAGCATATTTATTTATAATTAAAACAGTGTTTTTAATAACAACATTACTGTACTTTATTTGAAATTATAATAATGAAATGTTTTGTAAACAATTATTTTAATTAAATATAATATAAGATATTCAATATTAATTAATTTTTATTTTTAATAATAAACTTATAATAAACAAATGTATAAATATATATAAATAATAATACAATAATATATAAATAATACAGCATTTTATTTCTGTGCAACATTTATGCATCATTTGTAATAAATTATTAATAGATTAAAATAAATAAAAAGTTATACAATGAATTATACAATACATATAAATGATTGTATATTAGTAAATGAGCAAGCACCAACTAACAATAGTTTGGTAACGAATTACACGGGTGTGTTAACATTTATGTTTGCGGAGTTATTGCCCACAATTCTTACAACCTATAGGGAAGATGAGTACGTGTGCGGACCCATAGCTGCTATATTCCGGGCCCTCTCTATTAAACACAATGTTTTGTAAGTCATAAAAACTTTATATAAAATTCAAATAAAATATTTACAATGTATAATTATAATAATCTCTCTCTCTCTCTCTCTCACTCTCTCTCTCTCTCTCTCTCTCTCTCT
>CAJPIZ010001693.1:0-15741 GCA_905368565.1 Medioppia subpectinata | reverse complement strand
CGCTGTTGTAATCGGGGATTGGTGGTGATGATAGTGTGGAGTGCAAAATTTGCGGAATAATAGCTTATTTGGCTAATTTTATTAAAGATTTAACTGTATCGAACAATTAACACAAAATCTATGTACCCCATCGAGATGATATTACGATAGTTTAATTCTACGTTAAATTCTACATTGATTTAATACATAACATGTTAGCATTGGATACGTTAAATTTCCTGATAAAAGTGGTCACCCGAAGTCGGACAGCCATATGTGAACAATTAATCGACTCCTTATTTAACATAGTTTCATAACACATAACATGTTGATTTGTTAAGAATTAAAGTGAACATGAACACACACCCTTACACGCCCTCACACACTACTTCGAACCCACTTCAGAATTTTATTTGCAAATTAACTACCTTGCTCATCTCTCTTTTTGAGGGTACAGTTTCCACCCAATGCATGTACAATGTACAGTGAAATACAGTTAATGGCCCGGGAGTTAAAGGTTAATAAAGTATTGACAATTAAATATTGTTTATAAATATTTAATACATTTAAATGATTAAATAATTTTGCATTCATTTCTGTGTTTTATTACTTCAGTATTTATTAAGAATTTATTTCATTTAAATTTTGTTATATAGCAATAATTTGCTACTAACATAGACACCTTGCTCATCTTACCTATCCAGTCATATTTAAATTAATCAGACTCTGAATTTCTATTTTTGTGTGACTGAACCACAGCTTAGGGATTTAAAACATAACAAAACATTAGTAAAAATACAATTAATGTATGAAATGAACGCAAAATCTAAACATTATTTAAAAAATTAATTAATTATATTTAAAAATCACTAAATATTAAAAACATTTTATTTTGAATAAAACTTCTTAACATTTTTTACATGGATTTCAATTGTCTTTAGTTTCGGACTTCTGGACAACAGATCCCAGAAATCATTATCTCTCAGACTTCCGCTTCTCTTGCAGTGAATGACAAACATTTGAAGCGCCGGTAGTCTTGAGATCTGATCCAAATACTCGGTGTCTATAATGCTATTCATGTTTTGAATGCATAGATATTGAAGTTGTGGACAGTTTTCGCGGATAATTTTAAACACATTTGCGTTCATTTTAGTCAAATAGATGTCTAAATGTGTTAACCGTCGGCACTCTCTCAACACATCCAACGATATCTCATCGACGGTCACATAAAGTGTTAGATCTAATCGTTTTAATCGCCGGAAATATGCCAACGAATCCAATGTCTTGAGATTGTATTCACTTTTCTTTGAGTGTAAACTAAACGACAATCGTTTCAATTGTTTGCAATTCACACCAATTGTACGCAAATAGTCGTTGAATGAGTGCTGCGAACCCTTTATCCTAAACCCGAGACTCAATCGCCGTAATTGTGTTAATCGTGACAATTGTACGGCCAGTTCGGGAAGAGTATCGTTCAGATCGTCGTAAATATATTTTATGCCTAGACTTTTAAGGCACTGATTGTGTGCCACGAATGCAGTGAATAGTTGTCTGTCTTCGATGTAATAGCAATAAAACTCAAATGTCTTCAAATTGTTGGCCAATAGTTGTCCGGAAGTGGTGTCGACGACAGTGTCGGACAACGCATCGCAATCTATTGGGCAGACAATCAGTGATTGGATACTTAGTTAGTGTTTACGCAAAATACTACCGATTCGTGTGACCAGTGGTCCAAACTGTTGATACAATTGTGTCGTATATTCCCACGAAGAACAGTAAACTTCTCGTAAATTAAGACAATTGTCTCGCAATAATCGCAACACTTCTGGAATGTGTTCTTCGCATTCAATGAACATTTCTCTGAAATCAATGGTTTGAATGTTTGGACACTTTTTGGCCAACATTTCAATCATAGCTTTGAAACAGGTCTCGGATTTATTATTGAATTGATTGTTGATATCAATGAAGACAACACTCCCGAAGACAGTCCTCTGGAACTGTTTGGACACGCATTCCAATCGAAACCGATCTTCGAGTGAGAGATAGGATAATATGAGTCCATACATGTCATCACCGAATCTGTCCATTGAGTCCTTCGCGTAAATCTTTGGCTAAAATATTATTAATTAAAGAAAAACACAATTAAAACTAAATAATTAATTAATTATCAAATACGTGTTGAATGTGGTCTTCATTGCCGTCATCTGTGGTCATCTGTTGTGCCATATCTTGGGATCAAATGAAGTGATTGTTTGAATGAATTGTATTTCTGTCGCAAAACATGTGATAATATTTGCATTGAATTCAAAGCCAACACAAAGTGTTGACAACGAGTGAGACATCTTGTGTTGTCTTCATTGATATCAACAATCAATTCAATAATAAATCCGAGACCTGTTTCAAAGCCAACACAAAGTGTTGACAACGAGTGAGACATCTATTGACACATATTTTCATTACATTTTGTATCACTTTTTGCCCACACTTTCAATGAGTGTTTAATTGGGTTTTAAATTCAGAGTTATTTTAAATAATTATATTTATTTTAAATTAAAAAACTTTATAAATATTATATATTTTTATAACAAAATTAGATGAAATAAATAAATGAATACTGAATTACTAATAAAACACAGAAATGAATAGAAATTATTTAATCATTTAAATATATTTATAAACTTTATTTAATTATGAATATTTTATTTACAAATTAGTAATAAATGCAAGTAATGTATGAAACAAAAGCAAAATCTAAACATTATTTAATAAATTTAATTATATTTAGAAATCATTAAAGAATGAAAACATTTTTATTTTGAATAAAACTTCTTAACTTTTTTTACACGGATTTCAATTGTCTTAAGTTTAGGACTTCTGGACAACAGATCCCAGAAATCATTATCTTTCAGACCTCCGCTTCTGTTGCAACGCATGCCAAGCATTTGCAGCGCCGGTAGTCTTGAGATCTGATCCAAACACTCGGTCTCTATAATGCTATTCATGTTTTGAATGTATAGATATTGAAGATGTGGACAGTTTTTGCTGATAATTTTTAACACATTTGCGTTCATTTTTAGCAAAAAGATGTCTAAATGCGTTAACCGTCGGCAGTGTCTCAACGGTTCCAACACTTCCTCATCGATGGGAACATAAAGTTCTAAATCTAAACGTTTTAATCGCTGAAAATACGCCAACGAATCCAATGTCTTGACATTGAATTCACTATTCGTTGTGAATAAAGTAAACGACAATCGTTTCAATTGTTTGCAATTCACGCCAATTGTACGCAAATAGTCGTTGAATGAGTGCTGCGAACCCTCTATATTAAAGCCGAGTCTCAATCGCCGTAATTGTGTTAATCGTGACAAATGTCCGCACATTTCGGTCAGGTTTTGGTGATTATCGCGTATACCCTCCGGAAAGACAACACTTCTTAGCGACTGATTGTGTGCCACGAATGCAGACAACAGTTGATTCTCATTGTCTGGAAAGTTATAGTTTAACTCGAATTTATGCAAATTATTGACCATTAGTTTGTCATCTGCTGTCAACGTGCGGACAAAGACCTGATCCAAAGAATCGGTCTTCAAGTGAGACAATCGGTGGCATTGAGTGAACGGTCGGGCGGTATAATAGGACTCGATGTCACCGATTCGGGTGACCAGCGGTGCGAACGATGGCATTATCTTCTCGTTATGTTTACGTAAATTGCAGTAAATATTCCGTAAATTAAGACATTTGTCTCGCAATGCGTTCAACACTACGGGAATGTGTTCTTCAAAATTTCTGGTTATTCCTCGCCAAAAAGTGTCCAAACATTGAGACCATTGACTTTAGAAGAATGTTCATTGAATGCGAAGAACAGATTCCAGAAATGTTGCGATTATTTCGAGACAATTGTCTTAATTTGCGTCAAATATACTGCAGTTTCTACGAAAATACGGCACAATTGTATCAACAGTTCGGACCACTGGTCACACGAATCGGTAGTATTTTTGTAAATATAATAAACACTCGATATATATGTCTGACCACTGATTGTCTCTCACATTAGATTGCGATGAGTTTCCGCACGTCTTCGACACCACATCCGGACAACTATTGGCCAAAAACATGCATACATTTGAGTTAGATATCTATTCGAGTGATAATAAGGAACAGTTGTCTGCATTTGTGGCACACAATCAGTCACTTAAATGTCTTGATATAAGTGATATTATTGTCGATGATATTAACATTTTCCCCGAAATGTGCGGACAATTGTCACGATTAACACAATTACGGGAATTGAGACTCGCGTTAAGTTTAATGAAAGGCCAGACATCAATGTTAAGGGACTTTTTGCGCACAATTGGCGTGAATTGCAAACAATTGAAACGATTGTCACTCGTATTGAACACAGAGGAAACCGTTGTTACTGTTGAAGCATTGGATTCATTGCGATATTATTGCCGATTAAGACGATTGCATTTAACATTATATGATACCATCGATGAGAAATTGTTGGAATCGTTACGACACTGCAAGAGATTAACGCATTTAGAGTTGTATTTGTTTAAAATGACAGCAAATGTGTTAAAAAACGGGGTTAAGGATTGTCGGCGACTTCAATACCTATACATTCATGACTTGAATACCGTGGATAACATGATAGACACCGAGTGTTTGTCACACCTCTCAAGTCTACCGGCGCTGCAAACGCTTGTCATTTTCATTCGTCAAAACACTGATATAAAAGACAATGATTTGTATGATTTAATTGCCAAAAGTCTGAAACTAAAGTGCATTGAAATGCATGTAAATAATCGCTTAAAGTTTTATTATCGCAATATTGGCACAAATTTTTTGTCATTTTAAGATTTAATGAAATATTTAAAGTGATATTTAAACCGTGCGTTCATTTTATACGTGCTTTCATTACAATATTTCTCAATAAGTAATATTTCATTTAACTTTTGATATTAAAAGTTTATTTGTATCAAATATTTACACTGTATTTGAAATAAATGTAATTTTATTAAAACTAGAATTGAATTCCCGAAGTATACCGTATTCTAAACAAACACTTCGAGACTATTGTAGATATTTGTGGCAAATTTGCTGCAATGTATGTGAAAACAGTGATCATTGGATCCGTCCGTTCGGGTGAACTGCAACTGTATTGACTTTAATGATAGCCAAACACTTAATCATTGCCACCGATTATCACAATTACGGATCAACTCTTTTCACGACGTCTTTGACAACACTTCCGGCTGACTATAGGCCAAGAATTTACATAAATGTAAATTAATTACTATTTGAGTGATAATAAGGGAACTGTTGTCTGCATTTGTGGCACACAATCAGTGCCTCAAAAGTAAATTGAATTGTATTTTAATGTAAAATAAAAATATTAAAATTTTATGTGATATAAAATATTTTGTGGACAAGAATTGAATTTTGAAAATTGTGATCAAAACATGTATTAATTGATTGTTAAGTATTTAAATACAATTAAACACTCATTGAAAGTGTGGGCAAAAAGTTGTGACAAAAAGTTATACTTAACGTAATGTATGCCTGTATTGAGTGGTGTGTTATGTATGGCTATATAGACGTAGTTTTAGTCCCAATCGATATCAATATAATATATAGTATTCATAGAAATTGTGTTTTTATTAATGGTATTAAAACTTCGATACGTTTTGAACGCATTTTCAGCGCAAATGTTATGTAATTTTGCATTTGTTTACAATTTATAACAAAAATACTATTCATTCAAACAATCACTTCATTTGATCCCAAGATATGACACAACAGATGAAACACAAGAAGACATCACTCGTGACCACAGATAACGGCAACAAACGACAGGTATTTCATAAACTATTTTGTGTTACAGTTATTGAGTAATTGTGTTTTTGATTCACATTTTAGGCACAAATGTATGCGAAGAACTCAATGGACAGATTCGGTGATGACATGTATGGACTCATGTTATCCTATTTCTCAATCGAAGACCGATTTCAATGCGAATGTGTGTCCAAACAGTTCCAGAGGACAGTCTTCAGGAGTGTTGTTGACATCACTCTTAACGATAGAATTATTAAGAGATTACGGAAGGAGAAGACAATTAACCTGCAATTGTTGGCCACAATTGCTATAAAGTGTCCAAACATTCAGACCATTGACTGCCGAGGAATAGACACTGAATTTGAAGAACACATTCCGGAAATGTTGAACACATTTCGAGACAATTGCCGGCATTTGAGGGAAATTTACCGCAACTTATATCCAATGAATAGGCAACCAATGGCCGCATTGGGACCACTGGTCACACGAATCGGGCACTTATTCTCAACAGAGACGCGAGCGCTCACTCATTGTCACCGATTGTCACACTTAGGGATGAGTTATTTACAGCACGCCTTCGACTTTAACCAATCGGATCAACTGATTGTCAAAAATGTGCGTCAATTAGAGTTGAAATTTTATGAAGAATCCGATGGACACCGATTGGCGACGATTGTGGCCGGGATTCAATGCCTCCAGAGTGTCAAAGTCATGTGTTATTGTGTTTCAACGCACCAATCGTTGCCCGAAATGTGCGGACAATTGTCAAGATTAACACAATTACGGCGATTGAGTCTCGGTTTGTTGATAGCGAGCCCTCACATCTCAGTGCACGACTCGTTGCGCACAATTGGCGTGAATTGCAAACAATTGAAACGATTGTCACTCAAGTTGTCTGGAGTACACGTTTGGCAGGCATTGATTCAATCAGTGGATTGGTTAAGGTTTTACAGCCGATTAAAATGGTTGCGTTTAGAGGTCTATGCGGCCATCGATGACCAGTTGTTGGAACCGTTGAAACACTGCAAGAGTTTAACGCATTTAGAGCTCTATATAAGAGAAATGACAGCAAATGTGTTGAAAGATTTGCATTTAAATTGTCCGCGAATTCAATACCTATTCGTTTGTGAATTCTATAACATTATAGACAACGAGTATTTGTCTCACATCTCAAGACTACCGGCGCTGCAAATGCTTGTCATTCAATGCCGTCAAGACATTAATCTCTCGGATAATGATATGAATGCTGTGTTGTCTTCGAGTCCTAAACTCAAGACAATTGAAATCCGTGTAAACAATGAGAAGAAGTTTTATTCGAAATAAAAATGCTATAAAATTTATAGTATAAATGTTTAGTGATTTTATTATTAAAATTTATTTATTTGAAACAAATGTAATTTTATAAAACTAGAATTGAATTCCCGAAGTATACCATATTCTTAGCCAACACATCGACTCTATTATAGATATTTGCGGCTAATTTACTGCAATGTATGTGAAAAACAGTGACCATTGGATCCGTCCGTTCGGGTGAACAACAATTGTATTGATTTTAATGATAGCCAACCACTCAATCATTGCCACCGATTATCACAATTACGGATCAACTCTTTTCACGACGTCTTTGACAGCACTTCCGGCTGATTATTAGCGAAGAATTTACATAAATATATAATTAATTACTATTCGAGTGATAATAAGGAACTGTTGTCTGCATTTGTGGCACACAATCAGTGCCTCAAAAGTAAATTGAATTGTATTTTAATGTAAAACAAAAATATTAAAACTTTTATGTGAAATAAATATTTTGTGGACAAGAATTGCATTTTTAAAATTGTGATCAAAACATATATTAATTGATTGTTTAGTATTTAAATACAATTAAACACTCATTGAAAGTGTGGGCAAAAAAGTTGTGACAAAAAGTTATACTAAACGTAATGTATGCCTGTATTGAGTGGTGTGTTATGTATGGCTATATAGACGTAGTTTTAGTCCCAATCGATATCAATATTATATATAGTATTCATAGAAATTGTGTTAATATTAATGGTATTAAAACTTCGATACGTTTTGAACGCCTTTTCAGCGCAAATGTTATGTAATTTTGCTTTTGTTTACAATTCATAACAAAAATACTATTCATTCAAACAATCACTTCATTTGATCCCAAGATATGGCACAACAGATGGAACACAAGAAGACATTACTCGAGACCACAGATGACTGCAATGAAGACAATAAACAGGTATTTAATAAACATTTAATTATTTATTGAGTTTTAATTGTATTTTTAGCCACAGATTTACGCGAAAAACTCAATGGACAGATTCGGTGATGATTTGTGTCAACTATTATTGTCTTATCTCTCACTCGAAGATCGGTTTCGAATGGAATGTTTGTCCAAACAGTTCCGGAGGACAGTCTTCGGGAGTGTTGTCGACATCACTCTATACAACCGATTTATACAGAGATTATTGATTGAGAAGACAATTGACACCCAATTGTTGGCCACAATTGCCATAAAGTGTCCAAACATTGAGACCATTGACTTCAGAGGAATGATCAATGAATGCAAAGAACAGATTCCAGAAGTGTTGCGATTATTGCGAGACAATTGTCTTAATTTGCGAGAAGTTTACTGTCGTTTCAACGAAACGACGGCACAATTGTCTCAACAGTTCGGACCACTGGTCACACGAATCAGTAATATTTTTTGTAAACCATATAAGTATCGCATCACTGATTGTCTGTCCAATAGATTGCAATGAGTTGTCCTACGATATCGTCGACACCACTTCCGGACAACTATTGGCCAACAATTTGAAGACATTTGAGTTGAATTATTATTACGCCGAAGACAGACAACTATTCACTGCATTTGTGGCACACAATCAGTGTCTCAAAAGTCTAAACATTTTAGATATTTACGATCTGAACGATACTCTTCCCGAACTGGCCGTACAATTGTCACGATTAACACAATTACGGGAACTCACACTCGGGTTAGTGTTTGACGTATTGGACGACCAGATGTCCGCAGCCGTGACCCAGTGTTTGCGTACAATAGGCGTGAATTGCAAAGGATTGAAACGATTGACACTCGCACTGACTTTTGTGGGACTGTCCGAAACCACATTCCAGATATCATTGGATTCGTTAGGAGTTTATCGCCAATTAAAACGATTACATATAAGAGCGGATGAGATCATCGCTGACCTGTTGTTGGATCCGTTGAGACACTGCCAGAGATTAACGCATTTAGAGCTCTGTTTGCAAAAAATGACAGCAAATGTGTTGAAAGATATGCATATAAAGTGTCCGCGACTTCAGTATCTATTTATTGGATACTTTCATAACATCGACACCGAGTCTTTGTCACACGTCTCAAGACTACCGGCGCTGCAAATGCTTGTCATTGCCAATGACTGTGAGGCAGAATCTGCTGATCTCTCGGATAATGATTTCTGGGATCTGTTGTCCAGAAGTCCTAAACTAAAGTGCATTCAAATCATTGAAAAACTAAACACAAAATACTTTTATCGCAAAATGCTTTAAATGTTTAATATTTGTTACAAATAATTAAATTTTGCGAAAATAAATATTAGTCAAGATTAAAGTGACGATTAATGCAATTATTAATACTTAATCTATTGATACAAATAAAGTTTTTCGTTGTTTTTTAATTATTTAATTGGTTTTATAATTGATTTAATGAAGTATTTTTTTGTCGAGAATTAATTAATTATAATTTTAATTAAAAAATCTGTTTTTAAAACATTTTAATTTGGAATAAATATAATTATTTAAAATCCAATTAAACACTCATTGAAAGTGTGGGCAAAAAGTTGTCACAAAAAGTTATACTAAACGTAATGTATGCGTGTATTGAGTGGTGTGTTATGTATGGCTATATAGACGTAGTTTTAGTCTCAATCGATATCAATATAATATATAGTATTCATAGAAATAGTGTTATTATTAATGGTATTAAAACTTCGATACATTTTGAACGCCTTTTCAGCGCAAATGTTATGTAATTTTGCATTTGTTTACAATTTATAACAAGAATACTATTCATTCAAACAATCATTTCATTTGATCCCAAGATATGGCACAACAGATGGAACACAAGAAGACATCACTCGAGATCACAGATGACGGCAATGAAGACAATAAACAGGTATTTAATAAACATTTAATTATTTATTGAGTTTTAAATGTGTTTTTCCCATATTTTAGCCCCAGATTTACGCGAAGAACTCAATGGACAGATTCGGTGATGATTTGTGTGAACTTCTGTTGTCTTACCTGTCATTCGAAGATCGGTTTCGATTGGAATGTGTGTCCAAACAGTTCCGGAGGACTGTCTTCGTGAGTGTTGTGGACATCACTCTAAGCGACCGATTTATACAGAGATTATTGATTGAGAAGACAATTGACACACAATTGTTGGCCACAATTGCCATAAAGTGTCCAAAGATTCAGATCATTGACTGTCGAGGAATAGACAGAGAATATAAAGAACACATTCCGGAAGTGTTGTCCATATTTCGAGACAATTGCCGGCATTTGCGGGAAATTTACTGCAATATATGGCCAATTAGTGGCCAAACAACGGGTTCATTGGAAGCACTGATCACACGAATCGTTGGCTTCTGGCCAATACAGGGGCGACCGCTGTCTCTATACCACCGATTATCACACTTAGGGATCATTAATATTCGGTTCGCGTTTGACTGCAAATCGGATCAATTGTTAGCCAAAAATTTGCATAAATTTGAGCTAAAATTTTATGCCGACTCCGATATCGACCGCTGGTCTGCATTCGTGGCACAGAATCAGTGCCTCCAGAGTCTGGCCGTAAAGGAGTTTGTTTTCCTAACGCAAGAAGCGGTGGCCGAACTGTGCGGACAAGTGTTACGATTACCGCACTTACGGGAACTGACACTCCGTTTGTTAACCTACTCTCACATCCCTATCAACCACTCGTTGCTCACAATTGGTGTGAATTGCAAACAATTGCAACGATTGTCTCTCGATGTCACTCAAAGAGCATTCAGCATAACCGCAATACCGGACAAACCGGTACTTCAGATAGCGTTGGACTCGTTAGGATATTACCGACGGTTAAAATGGTTGCGTTTAGAGGTCGACGCTGTCATCATTGACCAGTTGTTGGATCCGTTGCGACACTGCAAGAGATTAACGCATTTAGAGCTCTATATTAAAGAAATGACAGCAAATGTGTTGAAAAATTTGCATCAATACTGTCCACGACTTCAATACCTATTCATTCGTGACATGAATAACACGATAGACGGCGAGTGTTTGTCTCACATCTCAAGACTACCGGCGCTGCAAACGCTTGTCATTGACTGCCATAAAGATATTGATCTCTTGGATATTGATTTGAATGCTGTGTTGTCTTCGAGTCCTAAACTCAAGACAATTGAAATCCGTGTAAACAATGAGAAGAAGTTTTATTCAAAGTAAAAATGTGGCAAATATTTAGTGTTTTATTATTAACTGTAAAGTAATTAATTATTATTGAATTTATTAAATAATGTTTGAATTTTCCGTTCATTTCAAACATTTCTTGCATTTAATGCCTATTTTATGCCAATTATGTGATTGAAATATAAATGAAATATTTATCGCAATTAAATGTCATTTAGAAAAATTAAATATTTATAATTATAAAAATGCTTAAACCGTGCGTTTATTTCATTTAGTGCAGTATTTTTATCGATAATTTAATAATTATAATTTTGATATAAAGTTTTTTTAAACTTTGAATTTGAAATAAATATAATTAATAATAATTATTAATTATTTAAATTAATTATAAACTTAAAAGTATTATAAAATGCACTCAAAATATGTGTCAATAGATGTCTCACTCGTTGTCAACACTTTGTGTTGGCTTTGAATTCAATGCAAATATTATCACATGTTTTGTGACAGAAATACAATTTATTCAAACAATCACTTTATTTGATCCCAAGATTTTACACAAGACGTAATAAATAATGACATCTCTTGAGACCATAGATGACTGCAAAGACGAAGACAGACAACAGGTATTTCATAAACAATTGATTATTTATTGAGTTTTCATTGTTTTTGTTAAACATTTCAGTCAAAGATTTACGCGAAGAACTCAATGGACAGATTCGGTGATGATTTGTATGAAGTATTACTGTCTTATCTCTCACTCGAAGACCGATTCCGTTGCGAATGTGTGTCCAAACGGTTCCAGAGGACAGTCTTTGGGAGTGTTGTGGACATCACTCTTAGCGATAGATTTATACAGATATTCCTGAATGCGAAGAGAAGTGACGTTCAAATGTTGGCCACAATTGCCATAAAGTGTGCAAACATTGAGTGCATTGACTGCCGAGGAATAAGCGCTGAATATGAAGAACACATTCCGGAAGTGTTGAACANTTCAAATGTTGGCCACAATTGCCATAAAGTGTGCAAACATTGAGTGCATTGACTGCCGAGGAATAAGCGCTGAATATGAAGAACACATTCCGGAAGTGTTGAACACATTTCGAGACAATTGCCGGCATTTAAGGGAAATATATTGTGATTTGACGTCAAATACTACACAAACAATGCCATCGTTTGGACCACTGGTCGCACGAATCGGTGATATTGACTGCCATACAGACAGTGAAGCGCTCACTCATTGCCACCGATTGTCACACTTAAGGATTCAATCATTTCACTACTTAACAGACTATACAAACGATACACTGTTTGGCAATAATTTGCATACATTTGTGTTGAGATCGCATTTGGTTTCTTTTAACCACCGCTGGTCTGCATTTGTGTCACAGAATCAGTCGCTCCAGTGTTTGGTCTTAAAGGCGTATTATTTTACAAATCCTATACCTGTGACCGAAATGTGCGGACAATTGTCACGATTATCTCAATTACGGGAACTGAAACTCGGGTTAGTGTCTCAAGAACTACTGGACGGCCAGATGTCCGCAACGGTGAACCAGTGTTTGCGTACAATTGGTGTGAATTGCAAACGATTGAAACGATTGTCACTTCAATTGAACTCTCCGACTACAGCAGTACTTCAGCTATCATTAGATTCGTTAAGAGTTTATCGCCGACTAAAACGATTACATATAACAGCGAATGTGGCCATCGATGACCAGTTATTGGATCCGTTGAGACATTGCAAAAGATTAACGCATTTAGAGCTGTGTTTATGGCGTATGAAACCAAATGTGTTGAAAGATATGCACATAAAGTGTCCGCGACTTCAATGTCTATTAATTGGTAACTTTTATGACATCACTCGCGAGTGTTTGTCACACCTCTCAAGACTACCGGCGCTGCAAACGCTTGTCATTCAATGCAATCAATACAATGAACTCTCGTATAATGAATTCTCGGATCTGTTGTACAGAAGTCTTAAACTAAAGTGCATTCAATTCATTGAAAAACTAATCATAAAATACTTTTACCGCAAAAATGCTTTAAATGTTTAATATTTGTTACAATTAATTAAATTTTGCGAAAATTAATATTAATCACAATTAAAGTGACGATTAATGCAATTATTATTGTAATACTTAATTTATTGGTAAAAATAAAGTTTTTTGTTGTTTTCTAATTATATAATTGTGATATAAAATGGATTTAATGCACTATTTTTGTCGAGAATTTATTAATTATAATTTTGATTATAAAATCTGTTTTTAAAAGCATTTCAATTTGAAATAAATATAATTATTTGAAATCCAATTAAAATCTTATTATTTTGCATTCATTTCTGTGTTTTATTACTTCAGTATTTATTAAGAATTTATTTCATTTAATTTTGTTATAAAAATATATTACTTTTAATATAGAATTTTAATTTAAAATAAATATAATTATTTAAATTAAATCTGTATTTAAAACCCAATTAAACACTCATTGAAAGTGTGGACAAAAAGTGATACAAAATGTACTGAAAATATGTGTCAATAGATGTCTCACTCGTTGTCAAAACTTTGTGTTGGCTTTGAATTCAATGTAAACATTAGCACATGTTTTGCGACAGAAATACAATTTATTCAAACAATCACTTCATTTGGTCCCAAGATATGGCACAACACATGAAACGCTTGAAGACATCACTCGAGACCACAGATGACAGCAATCGAGACCACATTCAACACGTATTTCACAAATAATTGACTATTTATTGAGTTTTAATTGATTTTGTTTTACATTTTAGCCAATGATTTACGCGAAGAACTCAATGGACAGATTCGGTGATGATTTGTGTGCACTTATAGTGTCTTATCTCTCACTCGAAGACCGATTCCGTTACGAATGTGTGTCTAAACAGTTCCAGAGGACTGTCTTCGGGAGTGTTGTGGACATCACTCTTAACGTGCGATTCATATGGAGATTAATGAATGCGAAGAGAAGTGACGTTCAAATGTTGGCCACAATTGCCATAAAGTGTCCGAAGATTGAGACCATTGACTGTCGAGGAATAATGACTGCAAACGAGAGTTTCATTCCCGAAATGTTGTACTTATTTCGTGACTATTGCCGACATTTGAGGGAAATTTACTGCGATTTGTGGGAAAACAATGACCAAAGTATGCGCTCATTGGCGCCACTCATCACACGAATCGGTGGTAACGTTAGGGCACTGCCAGACAGACAATGGCTGACTCTGTTCTACCGATTGTCACACTTGAGGGTCGACTCTATTGACAAAGTCTTTGACAAATCAAACGGCAAATTGTTGGCCAAGAATTTGCGTAACTTTGTGTTATTAACGCATTCACAATACTATAACCATCGCTGGCCGGCATTTGTGGCCGCGAATCAGTGCCTCCAGAGTCTGGCCGTAAAGAGTTGTCACTTTGTTTCTAAACAATCGGTGCGCGAAATGTGCGGACAATTGTCACGATTAACGCAATTACGGGAACTGACACTCGGGTTGACGTTGCGGTTAACGGACGGCAACAATATCTCAGTACTGAACGTGTTTTTGCGTAAAATTGCCGCGAATTGCAAACAATTGCAACGATTGTCACTCGAGTGGTCGTCACTGCCTAACGAACCGCTGTTTACGTTGGATTCGTTGCGTGTCTTTCGCCAAATGAAACGCTTCCGTTTAAAGACCAATGCGGCCATCGATGACCACCTGTTGGAACCGCTGACTCACTGCAAGACATTAACGCATTTAGAGTTGGATTTACAGCGAATGACACCAAATGTGTTGACAGATTTGCATCAATACTGTCCACAACTTCAATACCTATACATTCATGACATGAATAGCATTATAGACACCGAGTGTTTGGATCAGATCTCAAGACTACCGGCGCTGCGAAAGTTTGTCATTAAAAGGCGCCGTAAGACGACTTTCAGTGATAATACTGTTCAGAAGTTTTTGTCGAGAAGTCCTAAACTGGTGTCCATTAAAATTATGTAACACTTGATCTCAAAATATTTGTACCGATAAATTGTTTAAGCATTTCAATTGACAAATATTACGAATAATAAATGATTTTGATATTTTAAAAATAATTAGTAATTATTAATAAACCATGGTTATTTATGCAAACGTTGATTGCACTCATATCTGTCTGTTTTACGGCTAAACATTTAATTACAACCAAAGCTACGTTTAGACCTCCGGAGCTCAACCGTCTGACCGCTGGCCGATTCTGTACGGCATAGTAGGGCTAATACAACCAGTAGTGCAATAAATGCTACACTTTTACTGGCATTAATTTTGTAGGTTTTGATATTAATTAAATGATTAGTTAAACTATTATTTAAAACAATTAAATTAGTTTTAATAACTATGTCTACAAACTTTTTTGTCCAAATTTTTTGCATTAACTTTAAATTGTTTTTTGTATTTAATTGCTTTATAATTATGTTTAACCT
>CAJPIZ010001692.1:1271-15741 GCA_905368565.1 Medioppia subpectinata | reverse complement strand
ACTTATTACTAATATTTTTAAATTTGCATATAATTAATGTAACATATTTTCAGAAATATCATTATATTTTAATGAATTTAGCATTGATTATAATTGTTAATTTTAAAAATGTCTACTAATTTACGACATTTTACCGGCTATTTCGCCGGTAATATTGACTACAAAAATGTAGTGTTTTATCATGTATTTGATGATAATTGTGGTAAAAATTTCATTTACATTACAAACAATGGCGATGTGTTTGCCTACGGCTCAAACAGCACGGGTTGTCTCGGTTTTAATCACAGGCAATATGTGCCGCAACCGACACGTGTGGACGCACTTTGCTCTGTCAATATATGCTCACTATTTAATGGTATTTCTTGTTTTTTATTATAGTAATTCATTAAATGACTATAACATTATTATTTATTAAATATTATTAAGTAAAATAATATTGTATTAGTAAGACATAACTAAAATGTTATACCATGAAGTATTTCAAATATTTTAGATACATAAAATATTTTTTGTATATAATGAATTAGGCATAATTCATATAATTTAATTAATTCTTAATTGTAATATGTCATTTTAAAAAGTACATTTAATTTATAAAAGCTGTACAAAATTGCAATTACACTTACAATTATAATCAATGCTAAACTAAAGTTTATATTACTGTATTTAGCTATAATTTAGTTCATTAAAACATAATAATAATTTACAAACTGTTACATTAATTATATGCTATTTAAAATTAAATTTAATACTTTGGGTTAAATCAGAAAAAAAATTATTTTAAATAATTACATTGTAATATCAATATAATTAAAATATGAAATACTACAACAAATATAAACTTATTGTGTATACAGTAATGAAGATATAGCACAACTCAACTTGCTCTATCTATAAACATTATTTATATTTATAAAATATTAGCAATAAATAATATCAAAAATTTATAAATAATGATAAATCAATTGACTACACAGGAATGTCCCACATTGTTGGACTAACACAGAATGGCGATATATACACCTGGGGCAATAACAGCACCGGCCAGTGCGGCACCGGAAATAGTCATCAAACACAAGAGCCGACCAAGATCAATTTTGCAACAAACACTAAATTTATACAAATCGCTTGTGGTTGGAACCACACTCTAGCCCTATCAACTGATGGACATGTATACGCCTGGGGCGATAATGGCCATGGTCAGATTGGTATCGAGCCTGATAGATCATTTTACTGCAAACCTGTGCGTTTATTTTGCAATATCAATGCACAGTTTACATTGATTAGCGTCGGTGCTAATCATTCACTAGCCATAACATCACGTGGCATTATTTACGGTTGGGGTGCAAATGACCATGGACAATTAGGTCCAAATATTATGCATAGAAAACAAAATGTGCCTGTTAAAATTCACTACCCCCTAAATAGTGGCATTAAAAATGTGCTATGCTCAGATATTAGCACATATTTTTTGTCAAAAAGTGGTAAAATTGTTTATTACGGGTCAAACGATCGTGGTAATAATAAGTTGCATATTGTACAAAACATTGAGTTATTTGATAAAGTATGTATAACCCAACATAAAAATGGTAATTATTTGGTATTAGCAAGATCATCTGATTTTATCTACGCTTTAAACGTGGAAATAAACAAATTCATCAAGACCAGTTATATAAAATTTAGTGATTACTACTCAACTGAATTTAAAATAACGCATAAATCAGTAACAAAATCTGTTATTAACACTACATTGAATATACTATCAAATGAGTATGATGAATTAGAAGATCATTTGCATAAAAGATTTACCGAAACACAAATGCTTTATCTTGGTGATTATGGTACCAAGGTCATAGAAGGTCGCGGTGATGGCCAATTATATTTAATTAAAATTTATAAAGTTTGGGGTAAATAATTGCATAGATAGAAATTGCATAAATAAACTTGCTTTTCCAATTTACCAATTTATTTTTATATAGATATTTTGGTTGAGAAAGACTTGATCAGGGGCATTACCGACTTAGTTCATATAACGCATGATGGTTTTGTAAAATATCACCGACCATGGTTAACAGATAACTGTCTGTACATTCAAATGGAGTATTGCTATACAAATCTGGCTTATATTATGCAAAACATGCAATCTATTCCCGATTATAATCAAAATTACCAGCATAAATTTAGCATTAAATACTATATAGCTTGCGAAATACTGAACAGTATTTTAAGCACGCTAAATTATTTACACCAACACACACCGCCATTCATGCATGGTCATTTAACACCGAATAATATATTGTTTTATCTTAATACTTCAAAGGATTTTGGTTTTAAATTAAGCGGATTTGAAATTATCCATCTGGATTATTCTGGAAAATTCAGTACTGATAATATGAATGAGTATTCTAAGTATAAAGCTCTGGAAATTGAGCAAGGTGCCCATAATAAATGCGAATCCGATGTGTATAGTCTGGGAGTTATTTGCGAACAATTATTTTCCATCAATGATTTAATGTAAGTCGTTATTTTCTCTCTCTCTCTCTCTCTCTCTCTCTCTCTCGCCATTTATCAAAATGTTATAAATATTAATATTTTAATTCATCTAGAATAAAAGTACTATTATAAAATCTTTTGGCCATTTATAGTTTCTAATTTTATAATTTTCAATAATTGGCTATACCATAGTTTAACCTTTTAGGATTTTATTACAGTTATAATTGTTTATTTGGTGTAAACATCAATTAGTTTTATTTTTGGTTATATTGATTATATTCTTTAGTTATATAATAAAATGTTTTTATTTTCATTACGTTCCCTTTTTTCTAAAATTTAAAATTAATATTCTAACAAAAATATCAGCAAAATATTATTAGTAAATTTTTAAATAATAAATTATGTATAACTAATATAAATTTATATTCGTGGGGATATTATCCAATTTTATTTTATTTTAACAATTAGTTTAACCAGAGTTAGAGTTTTTATTTTATTTACAACTTGTAGTCACTTGTTTGTTACAATAACTGATTTACCTTAATTAATAATATATTAGCTTCTGTTACAACAAAAATGCAACTCTCTCTCTCTCTCTCTCTCTCTCTCTCTCTCTCTTAAATATTGTTATAAAAAAATATTAAATTTAAAATTTACAATATAAAACAATAAAAACATACAAAAGTTAAATTAAAACAAATTACTTTAAGAAGACTTTTTACCAAATTATATTTTAAAATTTAATTATAGCAAAATAAAAATAACAACGTCAATTATCCTTACAGTTTATAATTCAATTAAATTTACTGTATTTATCTGAGAATCACTAATCTGCCACGATGTGCCACGGTTGGTATTTTCCACTAATTTGCAAATATTAAAATTTTTAAATTATCACATTTAATTGATTTTGTAATAATTCAATTATATGTGTAATAAAATTTGTCAAATAAAAATATTTTAAAATTTTTATTAAATTAAAAATTTAGATTAAAATTTTTTTAATACAAATATAATTGCATTCTTACAAAATCAATTAAATGTGATAATTTAAAAATTTTAATATTTGCAAATTAGTGGAAAATACCAACCGTGGCACTTTGCCACGATCGTGGCACATCGTGGCAGATTAGTGATTCTCTATTTATCTGTATAAGTGTTTCATTAAATTATTAATTGTATTTGAGTATAATTAATTAATACTATTACATTTAATAACTAATTATACTAATGTTTTCACTTTATAAATTATAATACAATTATTAAATCATAGAAAACACAATCGATATAAGAAAGTGCTCTTGATAAGCGACAAATGTCCACATTTATTAAACATAATCGAAAATATGATGAACAATTTACATTATACAAAACGACCAACATGCCAATCATTAATAGATGACCATGATAAATGGGAACTCAGTTTTAATGAATTATCACAACACTATTCGTGGAAACATATTGTCCGATACGTTAACATCGATAAATCGCAGCCCGTTTACCGAGTGTTGAGATACAAATTTAAACAGTTAGAAATTGAACAAGCCAAATTGCAACCTGGTATGTAATCAATAAAAATTAATAAATGTAAAATTATATATGATTTTATAATTTTAGTTTTCTAGTATAAAAATGTTTATTTACTTTGTTTAATGTTAAACTTGTTTTGTAAAATTACAAATGATGTTTTTAAATATGAATAGTGATTGATATTGACCTAAGGACTATTGAACCGCTCCCGAGCCTCACGCCATACCTGTGCGCCAGTCGTTTGACTAAAGATTTTGAGATTAGTCCCGATGTTATAAATACCGGATTATTTAGTATTGTTTTGAAATGCAATGACAAACATCATGATCACAATTGCTATGCTATCAGAGTGGAGTTTATTTATGGTAAATATTATATTATTATAGACTTTTAGTTATTTAAATGAGTTTTTAGCGTTAAAATTATAGCATTGAAACTGTCATAGTTTATTCATAACATTTAACATAGTTTGTTTGATAAATTAAATATTTAAACTTGGGTGAAGCACTACTGGTGAGAATGTATTAATAAGTTTACATTACTAACTATTTTTTACTAGAACTGTAAAATTATTCAAACTAGTTAAATTATTTAAACTTAAAAATTAATTTATTATTATTTGGGCCGCAAAAACAAAGAATGCATGATTTTTATGATCTTAATTAAGTATGTTTCAATTTTGATTATTTTATAAACATGTTATATTAATGTTTTACTTAAATAATATATATAATTTCTAAGATCAATAAGTGGTAAAATTTTTAGTTTTTATAAAGTTTTTAGTCTTTAAACTTTTATATATTTGTAATTTTCTATTAATAATTTATTATACAATTAACAGCCAATTCAGAGCATTCATTACTCGACGAATGCAACCGTAAACTACATCGACTGCAGCCGTGGGCGGCACTCGACTCAACCCAATTATTTGCCAAATACCACCGCTCGTGGTTAGAAAGAGACGACCGGTCACGTGACAAGTTTATACGTTTCTGGCGCTCAGCACATCTGGAAAATGGCGAAAAGCAAGATGACCTAGAGCATATTATAAACGCCATATACCGGCCCACACCCAACTATGCCATACTTTATATGCAAATGGATTATTACCCAATGAGCCTGGCCAATGTTCTAGCGCAAATGTTGACCCATTTTCAGGTTAAACCCCGTCAATTGCTATCAGAACTTGGTTATTATATTGGGACTGAACTGTTGGTGGAAATTATTGAGGCAGTAAACTATTTGCATACTAGGGATCCGTTTCTAATGCATCGTAAATTGCGTTTGGATAATATTTATATTGTACCAGAGCAGCAGGGTGCACGTTTTGTCAAGTTAGGCAAATTTACCCTGCCTGAGTTTCCCGTCACACGCAGTGTATTGGCTGAACCGCCGCAGTCTATAATGTTTAATAAAGCGGTTCATCGATATGTGGCCCCAGAAGTGAAACAAAATGTGAAATACGGCCCCAAAAGTGATTGTTATAGTGTGGGTGTTATCGCACAGGATTTGCTTAATTTTGATGTTAACAGGTTAGTTTTAAAATTTATGTAAAATAAATTGGTGTAAGCCCTCGTAATCCAAAATCTAATATTATTTTACAAATGAAATTAATTTTATTATAAATTCATAAACTATTTACAATTTGTGATTTTTTAATAATCATAATTAATAACAATCATGTAATGTTAAGAAAAAAATATATATTATAACTTAAGTTAAATGTCTCTGTAACCAAAATACTATTTAAGTTAAACGATAGTTATTTAATTGAGAAATTTTAATTATATTTACAGTTATATAAACTAAATAATGTGTTTACTAATTTATTATCATTATTATATTCTTAGCCAGTTCAATTAAATTTTGTAACTCTCTCTCTCTCTCTCTCTCTCTCTCTCTCTCTTTCTCTTTCTCTCTCTATCTCAATCATTCATTCATTAATTGACAATTTCATTGACAAACAGCTCAATCGTGCGCAACATAACCGGCAAATACAAAGAACTGTTGGACATCACAGTAGATATGTTGGCCGGTATGGCCCGCACCCGACCCACTAGTGCTCAAGTGCTCGACATTAAGGATCTCTGGACCGTACCATACTGTGAAGTGCAGCGCCAAATAGTGGCCACTATTGATAAAAACCAAACGTATGACATAAACACACATTTTGTTCAACACTTTTTGGCAGCAAAATACACGTTCAATGAGACAATCAATAGAGAAATGGCTGTCGAGCCCAGGGATGAGCAGGAGGTGAGTGTTGAGCCTACCGGTGCCCAAACCGGTGCTATCGGTGCGGATGATAACAAGTATACACTATTGGAAGAGTTAACTACCGGTGCGTTCGGACAGTCGTATAAAGTTGAGGACAACACCGACACAAATGTTTACTCAATTAAAACGTTTGATATTAAAGGTAAAAATAAAACAAACTAGGTTATTTATAAAAATTAAATTGTCACTAAAATAAGGCATAATTGATTATGTTAAATAATATATAATTAACGATTTAATTTTACTTAATAAACAATCATTAAACTAAAAATATATAATTTATTTGAATATATGCCAAATGAACAGAAAACTAACTTACCGTTATAAATTTTCTATAATCTAAGCTTTAAATTACAGTTTAACACATATAAAATGTACTTAATTTTTAACATATAATGTTTTTCATGTTAATTAATCGTTTCAAACAATTTTAACTAGATCAAAACAAAGTGAACAAACAAATCACTGCGTTCACTGAATTGGCCGATTTAGACCTGGCTTACATCAGACAACACGTATCCAATTGGGTTCAGTGGGAGGACAGCCTACAGGCGCTCAAGTTATACACACAGTCCGAGTGGTGTTTACTATCCCTAACCGAAGTCATTGACAAAATGCACACTTATTTTGGGTCAACTGATGGCCACTTCTGGCCACCCGTCGGCTATTATATGGCATCAGAAATATTGCTGGAGATTATTGAATGCGTAACGTATTTGCATACCAGTGCCGGACCTCCCGGAGCGCCCATAATTCACGGCAATCTCAAGCCTAACAATATATTGATTACCGATGGCCGTAGAGATGGCCGGTTTGTACGGTTGGCTGACATTGGGTATAGAGATAGGGATGTGTCCGGTCAACAGCACAGGCAAATGACGAGTGCAGACAAGTATACGGCACCGGAGGTCAGGCACAGTGAAAGATACACAATTAAATGCGATATATATAGCCTGGCGGTGATAGTAAGCGAGCTGTTCAACATTGACCAAGATCATTTAGAGTATGAATTTTAAATATGTTCAAAAAGAATTGAAAATATTTAATGTATATAAAATAGTGTGTACAGTAGTTTGTAACTGTAAACTAACATTCAATCAAAGTATAACTATAAGTTGATAAAACATTAGCTATATTATTGGCACAAAGTATGGAACAAATTATATTACTGGGATATATTTTTAAATAATGTTTGAAAATGAGAATGACTAATTAGTCACAGTAGTTGCCACAGTAGACTTGTCCATAGTGACTTTGTGCCTTTGCAGGCTAAATAAAAATACACTTTTAATATAAAATAAAATCATGTACAATAACTAATTTCATTACAAAATTATATAATTGCAAAATGTACACAAAAAAATTAATTACAAAATTAATTAATTACATTAATTAAAAAAAATTAATTACAAAATAGTTTATTGTAGATACATGATTTGTGGTATTTTAGTTTTTTAATAAACATTAAATTTACTAAGGAAAAGTCACTGTGGACAAGTCTACTGTGGCAAAACTACTGTGGCTGATTAGTCATTCTCTTTGAAAATGGTTAAATTAAAATTAAAAATTATGTTTTAATCGAATTAATTAATTTTTGGTTTTGTAACTGATCTTGTTTATTTAATTAGACGGACAACTGATCATGAATTAAGCGAATTATACGATAAGGTGATTGATATGTGGCGCACATGTCTGGACGCCATAATGAGTGTCCGGCCCCGCAGTGATCAACTATATAACAACGCCTGGCAGTGGGCTCTACCCTATGCGGCGGTCCGGGAGGCTATCGCTGGCGAACTACCGGACCCACTGGTCATACATGATATATGGCAACAGTTTTGCGAGCATTTCCTACAAACTAAACGTGCGATTAATGAACAGTTACTGACGGCTGAGACCGAGAGGGCACCGGAGGTCCGCACTATAGACCTGTCCATCGATGAGATCATTGCCGAAGAGGAGGACGTGTCGACTCCGGGAACCGACGAGATATCGCTCGACGACTATATTAACCACAATATTGATGAGCACTCGGAGAAGGTTTTAATCAGCGATAATGTGATCACAAATACGGTAACAACTGGTGCTGATGTGGCCATACCTGACACCACTGAAGAGAGTAGAGGTGTGGATGAGTTGGTGACATGTATTGATCAACTGATGGATGGGATATCTGTATGCAAAGAATTGGTTGAATTAAACACAACAACTGATCCAACAGTCGTGACCAGTGCTGTGTTGGCCATAGCTATCAATCCGGATATTGTCTCTGAAGAGGTTATAGTAAAATCAGTGGCACAACCGGTAACTGATTATACAGATTACGGGCCCATCGATAGGGCACTTGTGCTAACCGATGCAGACGTCTGTAGTGTTACTATTGATAGTGTGATCAATGGTTTGGACGACGATATCATCGATGCTATCGATAAACAAGAAATATTGGATCGCATTATTAGTGATGAGAATTTTATTATTGACTCGTCTATTGAGTCGGTAAGCAGTGGACAGTTGGCCACCCCTTGTGTGGACACAACCACTAATATGATTGACATAGTTATCGGTAAAACAGATTATGAATTGGAGAGCGCGGCGCCCGACAGTCAGCACATGGATATGGGAGCCATTGATCGGCAATTGAATAATATATCTATTGATATGAATTTAGATAAAGATTATATCGATCAACAAATTAACAAACTGTATGGCGAACAGCAATGCGATCAAAATAATGATGGGCAATTAGTTATGGATGAATTATTGGAGGACCACACTACCAATGATCAAGAGTTAAACAAAGTAAACGATGATCAACACATTTTTGCCAAAGCTAATGATGAAACAATAAATACTGTAACAATGGATAATACGATAACAGATAAACCACTTATTATTAAAACCATTGATCACGTGATAGACAGTGAGATAATCGATAAGTCATCAGATAGTGAGACAGTTGCTGAACAAATAGACAAACTGTATAGTGAACAGCAAATTGAACAAAGTAATGATGGTCAATTCAATGAACATGAATTAATGGTCACAATAAAAACATCACATCAAAAATCAGACAAAATACACCATGATCAACAAATTTTTGCTCAAACCATTGATGAGTCAATTAATAAGCGTTCAGAGAGTGAGACAGTTGTCCAACAAATAGACACTGAATTAAATGCTAAAACAGTTATCAATGAATTCAATGATCAAACCATTGAAACCGAAGCCTCGGATCAGCTCTTAGGCAAAGAAGCCATAGATAGTGAACCAATTGCTGAGATAATAGACAATCAAACAGTGGATCAGACAATAGTGACAGAAACAGTAGACAATGACAGTACGGTTGAACTTCCCATTGAAATCTATAAGTTTGCTCATAGTTTCACCATAATTGACACATTGAATGGTCATTTTGGCCCCGTTTATAAAGTAACACATAAATCATACCAAACAGACAGCGCTATTAAACGCATTCAAATTAATGGTAAATTAATATAGTATTTATATATTTAAACAGGTTAATTAAAAAATTAATTATGACCTAGATCTCAACGATTATAAAACTCTGAAACACGCACTGGACGTGTGGTCACAATTAGATGCGGAACACGTGATCAAATATCTTTCCCATTGGTGTCAATATGACTCGGACAGCGTCCATACCCTACCGGTGCTGAGGCTATACATACAAACCGACACATATATAATGTCGTTAACCGAAGCTATAGTTAAAATTAAACACCATTTCGGGGACAAAAATAATCAACTTTTGTCGCCAATGGCTTATTATATGGCATCTGAGCTACTGTTGGACGCACTCGAGTGCCTACACTATTTGCATACCTGTGCGCCCCCTATAACTCACGGTCAGATACGGCCCGACACTATACTTATAACTTTAGGTCCGACCGTTCGGTGCGTTAAACTGACAGACATTGGTTTGAAAGCACCGGTTAGGCCACAGACAAAGGGGGGACCACAGTATGACCAGTATATGGCACCGGAAGTGATGTACGGATCGGGTGTTGACAATAAAGTCGATATCTATAGTATGGGTGCTGTCGTACAGGTGTTGTTTAACTTTGATCTAGATATGTAAGTTTAATTTTAAATATTGATTTATTCTCTCTCTCACTCTCTCTCTCTCTCTCTCTCTCAAATAAACAAAAATGATAGCATAGTATTAAAGTCTATATTGTAAATTATGATTTATGAAAAAATTATAAATATAAAGAACTATAGTACAAACAATACATAAGGTATTGGTTAGGGGTTCCAAGAATTACATATTTATAAATTGAATTTATAAAAATATTTGTTTTTAATAAAATGTACAGTATTTTAGCATAAACAATTTTATACGATATTTCTGAATAAATAATAAGTTAAACCTAAATTAATAATTTTCTCACTCACTCTATCAGTGCCTACAGTCGTATGAATGAAAACTATGGCATTAAATACACAAAACTAATTGACACGACTTGGAAACTGTTGGACAGTCAGCCCACACATCGGCCCACGTGTGAGACCCTATTGAGTGCCAAACACGAGTGGGCCCTACCTTACAAAGTGGTCAGAGATGCCATTCCCGACATCATTGACCCGAACCGCACATATAATCCAAACCAAGAATTTATTGAACATTTCCTACAAATGAAATATAATTTCAATGAAAAGCCATTAATGCCGGTGAAAGTGGAGACAAAATTTATTGAGCTAACTATCGAGGATAATTTATTTCACACACTGTTTCACCCAGATAGTATTGAGAAGTTGACCCAGGGCAAGTTTTGTACAGTGTTTAAGGCTCGACATAAACTACTGCATAGTGCTTATGCTATTAAACAATACAGAATAAACGGTATGTGCAATAATCTAGTAAATCAATTAATTGCCTTATTTATTTACTAACTTTATTAATATTTTGATTTATACGTTTATAGAGAAATTGGATTATGATAAAAGACTAACCGAGATTAAATTGTGGGCACAATTAGACTCTGTTGACCATATAATACAATACCGGTACCATTGGTTAGAGTATGACAGCCGCGTACCGGAGCGCCCACTTGTGCTATACATACAAATGGATTTACATTCACATACATTGAGAGACTATTTACGCCAATCGGCCAAATATTTTGCCAACAATACGGATTTAAATGACCAACATTATTTCATATCACATTATTTGTTAGAGCAACTAACTCAAGCACTTTATTATTTGCATACTAATTCATTGCCTGTTATTCATGGAGATCTTAAATCAAGCAATATACTACTGGTTAATAGTCTAGAATTTAATAGAATTATGGTAAAAATTGGCAATTTTGGTCACTCTACTTACGCCGATGAACAAACTGTTAATAAAAGTTTCACTTCCGGTGCTATTAAATATATGGCACCTGAAGTGCAGTCAAACGGCGCATATAGTTTATCTTCGGATATCTACAGCCTGGGTGTTATCGGTCATGAATTATACCATCATAACAATAATTGGTAAGATTTATATTGTTAATTAAAAATTTAGTTTAAATAACTGCTTATATCTTAATAAATCATAACATATTTATAATAGCCAATAATATAAATTTGATATTATGAACAATTATCATTTACAATAATATTTTAATTAAAAATATGAGTAACTCCAATACTCCAATTATTTACTCACTACACATTATTTATAGATAATATCAGTTTTTAAAATCATTTACAGTCATTAAAACATGATACAATTAATATTTTAAAACTAAAACTGTTTTTATTAATTTAATTAATAAAGTTTTAGTGTTAATAGAATACAATAACTGAGACAATTTTAATTTATAGTAAATTATATTTATTTACACATTAATTGGTTTGTTATGTATAATAAAGTAAAACTAATTATTATAGTAATTAGGTTAATAATAACTTAATTTTACTTAAATTTTATTAAATTACAAAAACTGTAATTTATATTGAAGTTATGTATTTTATTTAACTATGAATTTAATATGTTATTTATTTGGATTTTAAAATCCCGGTGGAAAATTTTATTTTAATTAAATTGAAATTTCACATTTTTATAATAGTTAATACACATAATTTCTAAATAAATAAAACACAAACTATTTATTATGCTGTCAATATTAGGTTATTTGTTAATTTACAATAATTATTATTAAAACATTATATAAATTATTATATTTAGACTAAAAATTATTGAAAATTGTTTATTTCAAAATTTAGTTTATTTGTTTATATTTGAAAAATCAAAACATATTCATAATATTGACTATTATAAATCTTATGTCATGTACAATTATAATGTACATTGTACAATATTAAGTTATTTACAATTTTGTACAATTAGAATTACAATTGGAGCTTTTCTACCGTATTATTATATAATATCTTGATTAAAATTAATATTAATCTTAATTGACATTTTGGGTTTAATTTTTGATAATTATATTAAAATTATTAAAAAATATTTTATAATAAATAACGATTTTATATATATTTTCATTCAAACAGCGATAACACAAACCACGGCAACTATTATGAGGCCGTTTGTGCGCTAATCGATCGCTTACTAGACGTACGGCCCGACAAACGTCCAGATTGTGCGACAATCGCTCAACAGCTCCGGGAACTTAACACCGATGAAATATTTGTCCTGCAATATATTTTACCTGATCAAATTATCACATCAAACCGTACAGACATTCATAACGGTGACAATAATGGTATTCATCATAACAGACCGGTAGATATTTTAGTGGACGATTGTATACATGAATACATACTGACACAAATGATAAATATCATGATCTTTGACACAACTACACACCCCCTGACCACAAATGGACAAATAGTATTGAAAAATAATATTGATATAAATAATATATCAGCTGTTAATGGAAATAAGATTGGTCAAAATTTTGATATCATTGGGTTAATTGGCAATGGTCATTGGGGCAAAGTGTATAAGGTTAAGCATGCCGTATTAAATAAGTTATACGCTGTTAAAATATGTACAATAACAGGTATGTGGTACTATTGTCTTAAAACTTAAAATAAATTTAAAACTATAATTTTTACCATATTAGAATATTAATAGTAGAGACTTAATAATAAATACTATATTTTGGGCTGTAAACCTCCATGTGAAATAAATTATCATTAATATTTATTAATATAAATTTTTAATTAAGTGTAGAAATAATTATTTACAGTAACCGGCAATTACTAATAATTCCAACTAAAACTCTATGTAAATTCAATGCATTGAATATACCTGGGTACATTCAGTGCCGGTTGTAGATTATTTAGTTTATTAACAATTTTAATAAACAAATATAGACTAATAAAAAAAAGAAATCTGCATTTATTAAAACTGTTATGAATATTATATAACAACAATTAATTAAATAGAATTGAAAAACTATATATTTATGGACTATGGCAGTAACAAAGAGTAAAAAATTAATTAATTATTTTATTTATTTAATCAATTTACTAAAATGAAGACAATTTCAAACAAAAATTGGCCGAAATTCGCTTATGGTCACAATTAGATCGTACTTATTATCTTCAATACAGACAGCACTGGTTTACCCACGAAATCAGTGACACAGCACCGGGACGTACGCTAACCCTAAACACACTAATAGATTGGTGTTCACTATCATTGAAGACAGCACTCGGCAAAGCGCGTGACTATTTCGGCGTACGTCCCAAACGCCTGTTCCCACCCCTGGGTTTCTATATGGCATCTGAACTACTGCTGGAACTCATTGAATGCGTACACTATTTGCATACAAGACATCCACCCGTTATTCACCGTAACATTAAGCCCACAAACATTATGATCGCACCGGTAGTCGGTTCCAATGGGTGCCGTTTTGTAAGATTGAGTGGCTTTGAACTAGCTGTGAATCATAGCGAAAATGAGCATGGTCACTCACCACGTGTGGCTAGTGTTAAGTTTATGGCGCTGGAGGTTATGGACGGCCATACATACGATACAAAAGCCGATATGTATAGCATTGGTGTTACGATTCAGGAGTTATTCAACTTTGATATGAATAAGTATTTATAATTTAATTTTTATTTTAAAAATGATAAATTAATCTCTCTCTCTCTCTCTCTCTCTCTCTCTCTCTCTCTCTCTCTCTCT